>VDFB02353283.1:0-167102 GCA_007258455.2 Sequoia sempervirens
AGCTTCCTCTTGAAAAAAAATTCATCTTTGCATAAGACTTGTGTGTTTTCTAAGAAGATGTGTTGTTTAGTGGACAAGGAATGGTCTGCAAGAGCATTTTTGAAAACACGATCATGAATGGTGTTAGCACTATTATCTTTGATTCTTATGTAAAAAGAACGATCAGTTTCACCAATATAAGGAATGCCACAAGAAAAAACCACCTTATAAACTCCAAACTTGAGTAAAATATCCCTTGATTCCTTAAGAGAGGGGATATAGTGTTTGATGGTGGAAAAAGGTTTGAAAGAGAAATGAAGCCCTTTCTTTAGAAGAATCTTGGAGATTTTTTGGGAGATGCCTTCAATATAGGGAAGAGAAGCACTTGGGAGGAACTCAGGCTTAGAGGTAATAGAGTTAAATAAAAGAAAATAGACTTGGTGTGGTTGAAGGCTCTAGAGATTTGTTTTCTTTTGTACCCATTTAGGATGAATACTTTGTGAAGATAAGACAACTCTTGGTTTAAGTAGTCTTCATCATAGATGTGGTATGCTCTCAAGGCAAGGGTTTTAAGGACCCCATTTTTTTGGAAAGGGTGGTGATGAGAGGAAGAGTGGAGGTAAAGTTCAATATGGGTAGCCTTGCGAAAAACACAATGCCCTAGGGAGCCATCAAAATTTTTAACAAGCAAGATGTCTAGGAAAGTGGGTTGATCTTTTGATTCAATATCCTTGGTAAATGAGATGTAAGAAACTAGGCTATTAAGGTGAGCATATAACTCTTCTAACTTTTCAAGGCCATGAGGCCAACACACATTAGTGGACCATCCACATAGGGTTTCCACCATTTAGATTTGAGGGAGAAGGAGAAAAGAGCAGTTTATTCAAAATTCTCCATGTAAAGGTTGGATATGATCGAAGAGAGAGGAGAACAAATGGTCATTCCATCAACCTATTCGTAGATGACATCTTGGAAGGAAAATAAAGTAGATGTCAGGCATAACTCTACAAGGGATGCAATCTCGGCATTGGATTTTCACTTAATAATTTCAGTAGAGTCAAGGATGGGAACCTTGGTAAAGAGAGACACCACATCAAAACTCACCAAAAGGTTAGTACTATCAAGTTTGAAATCCTTGATAAAGTGGACAAAATGGGTGGAATCTTTGATGTGGGAATCAAAATTACCAACTAGAGGAGAGATAAGTTTGGCAAGGAAGGAAGCTAATTTGTAGGTAGGAGAGCCTATAGTATCCATAATGGGTCTTAGAAAACATGCAAGTCTTATGCAAAGAGGACAATTTTTCAAGCAGAAGCTTAAGGAAGCCATTCATATTAACATCCACCTTACCAACCTTAATCGTGATGAGGGTTAAAATCTTAGTATTGCTTGGCAGCCCTTGCTTTCTAACCTTTGTAACTAGGTTCATACCTCTCTTGGTCTTCTCTCCCAGCTTCTTGACTTTTTCCCCTTTCCCCTTAGGGCCTTCATTTTGATTTCTCTCTTTCTTCCTCTCTTCCATTCTCTCTTCCCTTCGTCTTTCCTTTTCAGTTTCCCTCCTTGTACTTCTTCCTCTTTGGTGTCATGGTGTTCCTCTCTCTTTATGCTCTTTAGTTTTCTTGTCTTAATCTATTTTTGTGCTTTTGAGATTTTAGGAGGGTTCATTTCTTTCTTGTCTTGGCTTGGTTCACTTTTTTTTTTTTGTAGCCCTTTTCTTTCTTTTTTTCATTCTCCCATTCAAACTTTAGTTGTTGTCTTCCCTCTAGATTTCTTGTTCTTTTTATCTTTTTCTTATATTTATTCTTTTTGTTGTTGTGTTAAAGTATATATACATATACATATATGTGTATGTATGTTTGTTAGTGTCTTCTCTTATTTAATTCTTAGAGTCATATTAATTTGCGTGTTTTTTCTTTTCTTTCATTTATTTATATTTAAGTATATAGATTTATTCATTTTTTCAAAAATCCTTTTATTTTCCTTTTGTAATCCTTTAATTTATTTATTTGCATTTATTCTTTTATTTATTCATATTCTTAAGCTTAGATATTTTTTGTATCTTTTGTTTAGAATTCTTTATTTCTCATATTTATATCTCACACACACTCACACACATTTCTTGTTTTAGTTTTATTCTCTATATTTTTTAGGTTTATTTATTTCTTGTTTTCTTTGTTCTTTTCTTATCATCTTTTTTATATTTATTTTCATTATTTGTTTATATCTTTTCCTCATTTTTTATCCATTTATTTCTTTACCATTATTCTTTTTATAAATATTTATTTCCTTTTATCTTTGCTTCCTTTAGTTTTTATATTTATATAATATTGATGAGTATGTATTTAGCTTTTATATAATTTCCATGGGCTTATAAAGCTCTATAAATATACTAACTTAATCTTTCATATATACGTATATATAGTTCTATTACGTATTTATTTTAATTATCTTATAGTTATGTATAGTTTTTCTTATTATTTTTCTTTTTTTATAAACTTATTTATTGATTCATTCTTTTAATTTTCTTACTCCTATCTTTATAAGGGCTTATATTTTCTTCTTGTCCTTTTTTAAGCTTTGCAAATTTATTTCTTTTCATATATTTTTATTATTTGATTTCTTTGGTTTTTTCTATTCTTTTGTAATATTTTTTATACTTTACTCATTCTTGTTGTTTACCTATTCTCTTTTTTATTTTTTATTTCTTTTCCCATTCATATCTTTCTAGATTTATATATAGGTATAATCTTATAATTAGTTTTCTCCTTTCTTGATAGTTTCTCTCATATATTCTAGATTTATTCTTTTTGGTTTATTTTTAAAGTTTTTATGTATCTTGCTTTTTTATTGGTTTATTGGTTATCTTTCTTATATTTTCTTGTATTCTTGATATTCATATATTTATTCTCTTAATTATTAACCTTTTTCTAATAGATTTATTATCATATTATTTCATTTTATTATCATAACTTATAGTTTTTTAGTTTAATTCCAAAAAATTATATCCTATTCATTTAGTTTAATTTTGCTCTTATTCTTTGTAACTTTAGTGTTCTTATTATAAATGGAGGAGGCATGGGAGCGACGTCGAGTGGTGTTGTTGAAGGTAAGGAATTTTTAAATTTTGGCGAGGCAGGCATCCCTGCTCCAGGGGCTTGCATTAATGGCGGAGGTCAATTCACATTGGGAAGTTGGTTAACAATGGTTCTTTGGATGGGAAACCTAGTGGGACCTTGCTGCTAGGAATCTCACATATCATTTCTTCCTCTGGCGGTCTAGGCCAAGATGGTACTTTCAGTGACAACGTGGGGTCTAAGGTTGGGGCTCCTAAGGCAGTTGTCAATTTTGAAGTTGCTAAGTTTGATTTGTCCTCAATGGATGGTAAGGCGTGGTCAACTTTATTCAATGATAGACTTAAGGAGAAAAGTTCATCACCTCTTGTGGACTTCTTTGCAAACTCGTCTGAGGGTGTCTATTCAGTTTCGATGACTGGTTGCATAATTGATAAAGGTGTCCTCTCCATGGAGCAAGCGTTGGTTGGAAAGTTTCTGGGACCTCGTCCTAATATTGAAATGGTTCGTATGATGATAAAAAAATTAGTGGTTTTTGAAAGGTCAGGTTTAGATAGCGGCTCTTGCAAAGGGTTTCTTCTCCTTTTCTTTCACTTGTGATAAGGATTTTCTAAATTTTTTGGTGGGAGGGTCATGGCTTATTGGTAAATATACTCTAGTATTGAAGAAATAGGAGGCGGGCTTCTCCCCAAGCTCTTGTTCTTTTGACTCTACCCTAGTGTGGTTCCATTTTATTGAGCTCCCTCTTGAATTTGGGATGAGTAGGTCTTTAAGGACATAGTGTCCACTTTTGGACACTTTCTTTTGATTGATAGTCTTACAACTTCAAGGCACAGGTTGGTTTATGCCCAGCTTTGTGTGATTCTTGACCAGACTACGAACCTTCCATCGATGATAAATATTAACTCCAAGCTGGGTGTGTGGAAGTAGAAGGTTGAGTTTGAATCTATCCCTTTTACCTACTTCCATTGCAAAAAGGTGGGGAACTGGGCAGAGAAGTGCCCGTTGAAGCCTGTTGTTCCTCCTAAAAAGAACTTAGTCCCTCTTAAGGAAGCAAAAGTTTGGAAGGAGGTTGGGCAACGTATTGATGCTGGTTGTGAAAAGGTCTCTGTTGAGCTTATTGAGGGAGTGGTGTCTGAGGATCCTTCTCTTGGTAAACCTATTATTTCTCCTATTTCAGGTCTGGTTGAGGAAGCTCTTTCGGATGAGATTGGGGTGCAGGTTTCGTGTGCTAATGAGAGGATGATTGATCTGGTGGTAGAGGGTGGTGTTGACTCATTGGCTTTGGTGGTAGCTAAGCTGGAGAAGGTGACTCCTTTGAAGATGGTCTCTGAGGAGCTACTCCTTTCTTCTAATGTGGACTTATTGGTTTCCCCTTTAGTGGTGTTTGTGGAGGAGAGAGAGGATTTATCCTCAGTTGAACCACTAGTGGACTCGGTTGTTGAGAAGTTGGTGCTCACCTCTTTTGTCATTGATTGTTCTAATGGTGTTTCTCAGGAGAAGGAGCCATGGATAACTATTCAATCAGCCTCTAAGTCTTGGAGTAAGAAGAATCTAAATCCTTCTAGGTTGGGGATGGCTACTAGAAACCTCTTGAAGCTAGATTGTGGTTTAGAACCTAGGGGCAGAGGAAGGCCTTCTTTGCAAAAAGTAAGGGAGAGGGTAAGCAAGTGTGATATTTTTGATGGATCACATATTACTCTGCTTGAGATGGGCCTGAATGGTCCCTCACATAATCTTTTATGAAGATCCTCTCCTAGAATATTAGAGGATTAAATAATCCTCATAACTAGGATCTTCTTGCAAATATTGTAAGAGATCATTGGCTCGATATTATTTTGACTCAGGAAACTAAGATGAATGTTGAGGTGGAAAGGATTAAGAACAAGTTCTTTAAGGATTGTGGTTGTCAAGTTGTTGACTCTGATGGCACTTCTGGTGGGGTGGAAAAAATTTGGAATCCTAAGGTGGTGATTGGGACTGAGTTGTTTACTTTTGAAAATCATGTTGCTACTTCGTTTTTTTGTTTCAGGGAAATTTTTTCCTGGGTTTTGTCTAATATACATGCTCCTAATGCTAAAATCTCTCGTAAGCGTTTTTGGGATCAGTTGAATACTTTTAAGGCTCAGTTTTATTTTCAAAATTGGAAAGTGATGGGGGATTTTAATACCCCGTTGAATGATGTTGATAAGTGTGGGGGTTCTCAGGTGGTTGATGATAGTCGGCTTGAGCTAATTAATTTTATTAATGATAATCTTGTTTTGGATCTAGATTTGGGGGGAGCTTCTTACACTTGGTCTAATAGGCGCACTGGGGATGCTCTAATATAGGTTAAATTGGATCAGGCTTTCATCTCTCCAAAATGGTTGCACTTTTATGCTTGCTCCTTGTCTACTCTTACTAGGCTTGGTTCATATCACTTCCCTATTTCCTTGAATGTTGAACCTTTTAGGCGTAAAAAGGATTTTCCTTTAAGATTTGAGAAGATGTGGACTAGTCATCCTGATTTTTTTTTTAAGATTGCTCAGAGGTGGAATATTAATGTTGATGGATATGTCATGTATAAAGTTGCTAAGAAGCTAGCTTCTGTTAAGAAAAATCTAATTCAGTGGAATAAGTCCTCTTTTGGAAACATCTTTGAGGAAAAATCAGTTCTAAAGTCTAAGTTGGATATTGTGTAGGAAAAAATGCAGGCTTTTGGGTCTAATGTTGCATTGCTTCAGGAGGAGAGTGATCTTTTCTCTAGTTTGCATAACATTGTGGCTAGAGAGGAGGAATTCTAGAAGCCAAGGTTGAGAGCTATTTGGCTTTGAAGTGGGGATAAAAATACTCAGTTCTTCCATTTCATGACTCTGAAGCATAGATCTTCTAACAATATCTCTAAAGTGGTGGTGAATAACTCTTCATTTGAGGAGGATGATGATAGATCTACGGCTCAGTCTTTCTTTTGGGACCTTCTCTCAAAGGATGGCTCATTGGATCCTATCTACCAACAAGGTTTCCTCAATGTTACCCCTAGTTTGGTGTCAAAGGACGAAAATGGTTTCTTGACTACCATTCCCTCAGATGAAGAAATCAAAAAGGATGTGTTTTCTTTTGAGGGGAATAAATCTCCAAGGTCAAATGGGTTCCCTTTGTTATTTTTCCACTATTATTGGGAGATTATCTCTAAGGATGTTATCAATCCCACCAAGGAATTTTTTGGTAGTAGGCAGCTTCTTAAGGAGTTGAATTATACTTTTATAGTGTTAATTCCCAAGAAGCCTAGGGCTGAGTGTTTTGGTGATTTCAGGACAATTAGTCTTTGTAATTCTATTTATAAGATTTTCTCTAAGGTGCTTGCTTCGAGGTTGCAAAGGGTGTTATCCAAGATTATCTCTTTGTAGTAGAATGGTTTTGTGGCTAGTTGGAAAATTGTGGACTCTATAATCATGGTGCATGAGAACATTCAATCTCTAAAAGTTAACAAGAAGCTTGGTCTTATTTTGAAGCAAGATTTGGTCAGAGCCTATGATTGGGTGAATTGGAGTTTCCTCTATAGTATCCTCAAGGTGTTTGGGTTTTCGAACAAGGTGCTACAACTTGTGTGGCAATTAATCTCCTCTCCTTTTGCGGTGTTGATTAACGGTTCTCCTTCGACCTTTTTTAAGAGCTCTCGTGGCCTGTGTCAAGGGGATCCTATTTCTCCCTTTTTGTTTATCATAATGGTGGAATATTTGGGCAAGTATCTTCTCCAAGTGGTTTATAATGGGGCCTTCAAAGGTCTTTATCCCTCTTCGAGCCAACTATGTTACTCTCATCAATAATTTGTTGATGACACCATTATTCTTGTGGAGGCTTTTGTGGCCACGACTAATTCTATTCATCTTATTCTTTAGAATTATGAGGTTGCGTTGAGCCAAAAGGTAAGTTTTCCTAAGAGTACTACTTTCTTTCTAAATACTTTAGAGCCTCGTCAATTGAGGATTGCTAGAATTCTTGAATGTGGTATTAGAGAGCTCCCTTCTACTTAATTGGGGCTTCCTTTATTTTCTAACAGTGTTCCTGATTCCTTTTGGAATAGTATCATTGATAAGTTTAACTTGAAACTTGATGGTTGGAAGGGTGCCTTGCTTAGTCAAGCTGGCAAAATTCAGTTAATTAAGTCCACTATTTAGAATCTGTCGATTTATGCCTTAAGTTTGTTCCAAATTCCTAGAAGATTTTGGGAGAAAATTGAGGGAATTCAAAAAAAGTTCTTATGGTCTGGTGTGGAGGAGAGGGAAAGGTTACACTTGTTGTACTGGGAGGAGGTGTGTAGATCTAAATCCAAAGGTGGTTTAGGGCTACATAAATTGAAATATTTCAATTCTTCTCTTATGGCTAAATAGTTATGGAATGTTCTTGTGAGTAAAAAAGAACGGTCAGCCATTTTTTCTTCAAAATATTTGAGGGGAGTGGATAATTTTAGAGACTTGTTTAGGGAGAAATTTGTTCCTTCACAGGGGTTAGTCCTGTGGAACTTTATGATCCATGTCCGCTCGACTATGGCTGCTGGTTTGAGGTGGGTTTTGGGAAATGGTTAAAGGATCCTTTTTTGGGATGATTGGTGGATTGGGCATAGGCCTTTGAAGGATGAACTTTGGTCAGCCCCTTTCAAGGATTTTTGTATCAAGGAATGGGGTGTTTTTGTTGCAGATTATATTTGCTAGGGCAGTTGGATTAGACTTGATGTGGTTAATAGGGACTTGAAGCCTCTTGCTAAGTTTCTCTCCATGATTCATATCCTAGTGGAAGCTCAAGAGGATTCTATTATTTGGCGGCTCACTTTCAATTGGAATTTTTTTGTGTCTTCATCCTTTTCTTTTTAGACTCGGATGGTTGGTCCTCTACCTTTTTGGGGTCACTTGTGGAATGGGAAGCTCTTGCCTAAAGTCAATATTTTCTTTTGGCTTATGTGTCAAGACAAGATTCTTACTCTTAATAATTTGGTGAAGAGAGGAATGGCTTTTCCAAATATGTTTTTCTTATGTAAAGAAGATGTTGAGGATTGTCTTCATTTGGTGACTAGTGATAGTTATACTTGGGAAGTCTGGTCTCATATTTTTCATCTGTGGGAGATTGTCTGGGTGTTCCCTGCCTCCTTTGTTGACTTATTCTATCAATGGGTGTCTTCTTCTCTTAACCCAACCCTCTCCATGTTGTGGTCTCTAATCTTTCCACATGTTGCTTGGGGTGTTTGGAAGGAATGTAACAACAGGGTTTTCCATCAGTTGGAGTTGTCGTCTTCTAGGTTGGCCTTTAAAATTTGTGATGCTATTAAGGAAAATTTCTTGTCTGAATTCTTGATGATTCCTTCACATTACATGAAAGTGATGATTTCCCATTATGATCTGCTTGTGGGTAAAATATGGAATCTTTCTTGTGACCTTTCCAATCTGGTGAAGAAGTTAAAAGATCATAGGGAGGGGGTTTAGTGGAAGACTCTTGCTTGTGGGTGGTTTAAAAATAATTTTGATGGAGCTTCTAAGGGAAATTTGGGGCCTACTAGTTGTGGGGGAGTGTTACGAGATGAGAATGGTAGGTTTGTCTCTATGGTGGTGCTCCCTTTGGGAATCTAGACAAACCACTTTGTAGAGGCAGTTGTAACCTATCATGGCCTAGTTTTGGCTAAGAAGCAAGGGGTCTCTAAACATTGGTTGGAGGGGTACTCGCTTAATGTTATTAATTTTCTTTTGAAGAAATTCCTACCTTCGTGGTCTATAGTTCATCTTATTAATGATTCAATCTCCATCATTAATTATTTTGAGGAGATTAGAATCTCTCATGTTTTTTAGAGAAGCTAATGTGTTGGTTGATGGTTTTGCCAACTTAGGAGTGGTGTCTAAATTTGATTGGGATTCTTTTGAATCTTTACCACCCAATCTTAAATATATTTCCAATGATGACCAGGTGGCTTGCTTCTAAGGTGGTCGATATTGGGGAAAGGTTCTTCATTATGTTTTTAAGTGGATTTATGCATGTTGAACCTTCACCCTATCTATCTCATCATTACATCTTTGGTTTCCATAAAATTATGACCTGGTTGAGTAGGCTGGGAAGTACTTTGAAGGACAAGCCCACATGTATTGTGGGTGTTATTTGCATGGTTTTGAGGAGAGCCAAGTTCATTTTATTTTAAAAAAACTTTCTAGTGCTTTTGGGTTCCTGCTCTATTCATGCGGCCATGGGTGGTGATCACTATAGAATTGAATCGAGCTCGTGTGAGGAGTTCTAGAGTAATGTTGTTGTGTGGGAGCACTTGGAGTAGGGTGGGGTTACACAGAACATGCAAAGAATTCATGGCCCTGATCTTGATGCTTTTGAGTTTTTTGTGAAAGGTTGGAATGGAAGGGATCTGTAGTATAAGGGAGTGGAGTTTAACATTGATGAGTAATTTATTGTGGAGGTCACTGGACTTTTGGTTTCTGGGAAGAAATTCTATAGAGATAGGGCGCTGCCAAGAAATCCTTTGTGATTTTTTTCAAATTCAATGAGAAGAAAAAGCTCCATGAATTGGGGAGTGGTGACTATGCTCAAAAGTCTCTAAAATTGTCATGGAGGGATCTTGGGTTGTCCTTAATGCATTATTTCATGCTCGAAGGTAGATTTTCTGTTGTGTACAGTTACCATTTCATGCTTTTGAATCACTTTTGTCATAAGGTGTTGGTCTCCTTTCCTTTTTACCTTTTACTATCAATGGAAAAAAGTATTGAAGATCACTGTAAAAACCATAAGAAGGTCATCTTGCATGAAGGTCTTATGAGTTTATTGTTTGCTCATATTAAGCTTAAATTAATCCATGTTTCACCTAAAACCCTTGGTAAGAAGGGAGTTAAGAATTTTGGTTATGATATTGGGGACTCTATTGCAAAATTGGAAGGTAGTTTTGAGGAAGAAGACTAGGATTATGATGGTATGTCTATGGAGGAAGGTGTGTATGAGGAAGGGGTTCATGAATTTGAAGAGTGGACCAAGGGCTATGAGATGGATGTGGATTTGAGGGAAGCCATGGTGAAGTCTGTTAGGCAGAATTCTAAGGGGAAATCTAAAGTCCCCAGGAAAGATAAATCTTCTTCTAAGAGAAAGCTTGAGTTAGTAAAGAGGTGGATGCTCCTGGTTCGAGTGTGAAGCCCTCTTTCTGTTCTGGGAAGGGAGGTGTGGTGGATAGCTCACTTGTGACTAGTGTTGAGGTTCCTTCAGCTGTGGATATTGTGAAGAATGCCTCTATTGGGGACTTTAGTCCTGGGAAGGTCAATGTGGTGAACTCCTCGGAGATTGGTGTCAAGGTTCCTGAAGATGTTGGAGGGCTTAAGAGTGCCCCTGTTGGGGATTTTAGTCCTGGTGTAGGTGAGATGCAACCTAAGTCCATGCCTATGGAGGTTTAGGGGTTTGAGATGGTCAAGCACACTTAGGATTTCGACCCTATCCCAGATCTTCCTGCATCTTCTGTTGAGAGGGTTGTGAAGATTGAACAGTTGGAATTGTTGGTTGATTTAGCTAATTTTCCTAACAAGGAGAGGATCAAGGTGGATGTGGTTGAGGTTCAGGACTCCCCTATTTAAGAGGATGAGGAGCAGAAAGAGTGTAGAAATTCCCATGTTCACAACATGGATCCGAATTATGAGCCTACTATCAATTGAGATGATGTCAATATGGGTATGTTTTCCAAGATGTTTGTGGATGGAACGTGGAATTTACTTTCTCTAGTGAAATGGTTGTTTTATGAGGTGAAGGAGCTTAATATCCAAGTAAAAAATTGGTAGGATATCTGTGTGGCTATGATCTGAGGCAATCAGAAGGAATGGACAATAAAAGGTAAGGTGAAAACTATGAATGTAATGTTGGATAAATTAGTTGTTGATGTTGATCACCTAGGGGTTTCTCATGAGGAGAGGATTTCCTCTTTGGAAATGATTTTCAATAAGATTTTGGAGGATAGAGTTGTTAGTATTGAGAACAAAATTGGTAAGTTGTCGGAGGATTTGAAAATTGTGGTTAACATCAGCAACAATTCTTTGAAGACAATTGCTAAGGGTCTTTCCATTTTAAATGAGAAAGCCTTGAAATGGACAGGAAAATAGTTGGAGCTGGGGAAATTGGAGAAAGCAATTGAAGATGTTAATTGCTCGAACCAGGTCAAGAAAAATGTGGATTCTGCTCCAGCGTTGGAAAAGGATGTGTAGGTCGGACTGTGTCTCAGGACAAGGATTAAGACTAAGAAGAGGGTTGTTGTTTCTTTTGATAAGCTCAAAGATGTTGTGGAGATGCATGAGGAGGTCATAGAGGAGAATATGACCTCTTTGAATGTCTTGGATAAAATGATGCAGCTGTTGTTGACTCTTTTGCTTGTTCAGCCTAGGTGCTGATGTTTTTTGCTACTAGTGTGCTGACAGGATGCTATTGTTTTATCTTTTGTTAACTTTTTGGTTTTTTGGTCTATTGGTTTTAGTTGTTTATTTTTTCTTGCAGCTTGTCATCTTTGTAAAGGATTTTTGGGCCCCTTCAAAACCTAATTTTCCTTATCAAAAACTTTAGTGTTCTTATTTTAGTTGTCTTTTTTTTTGCATATATTCACTTTTATTAATTTTCATACATATTTTTTGATATTTTGTTGTATTCTCTCATGTTTAGTTGTTATTTGTTTCTCTTCTTCTATTTGGTCCCTTGAACCTTGTTCCCCCTTCCCCTCCCTTTCCCCTCTCTCTTTTTATCTAAAGTTAGTATGCAATCAACCATTTTTCCTCCTCTTCCTCTCTACCATCCTGATGATGGGTCATGGAGTGTGATCTCAAACATTGATGAAAAACTCCATCACAATCAAATCTAGAAACAATACTAAATACTTTAATATGGATTGTGGAAACTTGATATCATTAAGTGATAACATTCATGAGGATACACAAAAATGTAAGGATAGTGTTGAACAACACAAGGATTGGGATATGATATATGTTGAGATGATGATGGATTGATTGGATAAGATAGATCAAGATTTTGAAGCTATGCTTGGAACAAAATATGTTGGAATGATTTGATGTGCCATTGAAGTGAAAGTTTGAAGATATTGATATTGATTGATTGGATTGATGTTTGATAAAAGATATAGCTTAATAAGGAACATCTTATTCATCAAAATGTGCCATGGGCTAGTGATTTGTATTTTTTGCATATAAATGTTTTTACCAATTTGATTTCACATTTGAAAATGTTGAGATCAACACATGAGTTGGAGGATATAGCTCAAGGTTTACTCCTGAAGCAAGAAGTAAGTATATACCCTAGTGTCTAGCAATGTATGGAATTCCATGGGTGAATTCTTGGATGGATGAATGGATTTGATGGATGGGTATGCAAAGGATGCCAAGGATTA
Source organism: Sequoia sempervirens (assembly GCA_007258455.2). Classification (NCBI taxonomy): domain Eukaryota; kingdom Viridiplantae; phylum Streptophyta; class Pinopsida; order Cupressales; family Cupressaceae; genus Sequoia; species Sequoia sempervirens. The sequence goes on from VDFB02353283.1 coordinate 12,442, forward strand.
TCTTATGATAATATAGCATGCTCTGATAGAGAATAATCATTTGGATAATGCTTGATGAATCAGATAATTTTGGATAGGGTAGGATCAATGATAATAGCCCATGTCAAGACTTTTCCTTAAGCAAGTATGAAGTGCACAACAATTTTTTTTTGTCAAAATCAAGATAAGTTGGATTTGGATGAAAGTGGGTTGGATAGATGGTTCATGGATTTATTCTAGATGGGATGGGATGCTTCCACCTACAATGGGACACATAGATGCTCAATTCTACACATCACAACTATTTACCAATTTTTCATCATGGTACTTGTCCAAAGTGCCACCATAGTGGTTTTCATTGGAGGAAGATTTTTTTCTTGACTATTTTCTTTATTTTTTTGATGTTTTTTTTTTAAGTTCATGCTCATGTTGACCACCTAGTGGTGTTGATGTAGATTCTTCTAGTGTTAATATAGATGATTTTTTCATGATGTGACAACAATATCCTACTTGGAGGAGTTGTTTTGCTAAGATGCAGGTGCTTGAATGTAACCCCTCGATTCTCTTATCTGCTTTGTCAATACCAAAGTTAACCTTGCCTAGATGCACACATTGTGATAGGGTACCTTTAGAGTCCTTATGATAAAGATTCACTGCCAAGACATGGTCAATACAATATTTGGACATCATAGATGTCAAAGTGGATGGTGAAATGAATTGAGAGATAAGAGATTCAAATGGATTGGTCGACAGTTTAGAATCTTTTATTTTCCAAACTTGGGAGGATGAGTAATGATGAGGGATATCAAGAGTCGATTGGGACCAACTTCTTCATATACTTTATAGATCACTCTTGAAGCTTTCTTTTGCATCGCTAAAAAAATTTTATGAATGAACTTCCCTTTTTATTTTTCCCATAGTTTTTTTTTACTAATGGAGTTTGATAGGGATGATTTTCTTTCTTTTTCTTTGGTATCCACTTCAATTTTTCTTGTCCATTTTGTTTTTCCAATTCTTTTGCTTCAATGACTTGTTCCTTTCTTTGATATAAATTTTTATCTTGGTGTTGGTCCCAATTAGAGGATGGAAAAATGTGTGGATGACGATTCATGATACGGATGGTTGTAGCATTGATATTGATTTCATCACAAGGACTCTTCATGCTCCCTATGTTGGTTTTTGCATTAGATAAAGTTGCCCCTGGTATTATAGAGGTGTCATTGGCATGATTGGATTCCTTGACTTTGTACACACAATTCTTTGCTACTCAAGATTGCTAATTATCTTTGTTGATTCCAAGATATTGTGTTCTTGTAAACATTATCCTTTGTTCTAATAATGTTGGATATCCTCATACTTAATGTCTTCAATCTGCATGGAGGATGTTTCTAATTTTAATGCTTTTTCTTCAAAGGATGTTTCTGATTCATAATCCATGTAGAATTCTTTTCATGATCAATTTCTAATATGTCTATGGACTCTGTTATGCCTTGATCATGTGTAAGGATGTTAAGAGTAGGAGACTCTTGTTCGTTGTTAATTATATTGAGATTAGGAGACTCTTGTTGTGGATGAAGATCATCTACGTTTCCATTAAGATTAAGCATCCCATAGGTAGATGTATGTGTAATTGGTATATCTATATGATCATTGTTTGTGAAATCTTGTATGGTTTGGAAGATACACATTAAACCATTGTAGTATCTTGGAGATGTAGATTCTTGATCTTAATTGATTTTGAAGTTTTTTTTATATGCCTTGGATCAAGTTATTGACATGGGTCAATTTTAAAGGATGGATCATTTACAAAGGGTTCTTGAATGTCTTCCTTAGGCATGAGTATTGGTTTAATATTCTCTTGATCTTTAAGTGAATTTGGATCAATGTTGAATTAAGGGTTTCTTCAATATTGGCAACCATGAGGTCAAATGATGTTAATATGTCTTGGAAAGGACCATTACTAGACTTTGGTGAAGGATTTTTATCATGATTGAGAATAAATTATTGAGGTATTTCATCTTGCTCATTGGATGATGTAGAGACATTGTCAACGTCATCATTGGTAGATGGATCTTGGGTGTTATCCTCAATATTTGAGGTAGAGATATTGTCAATGTTTTCAACCATGAGATCAAATGATGTTAATATTTTTTGAAATGGATCATTGCTAAACATTGATGGATTATCTTGATCATGCTTTGAAAAAGTATCTATGTCTTCTAGCTCATTATGTGAGGTATAAACATTATCCGTATGATTATCAGTGGATGGGCTTTGAAGGTTATCCTCAATATTGATTGCCCCTTGATCAATATGGTCTTGTATAAGGTTCTTGAGTTCTATGAAAGTTGGTGTTTCATGACCTTTGTTCCATGGTATACACAATAAGCCTTGTCATTGTACCACATGGGTTTGAACCAAGGTTTGTAATCAACTAATTACTTTGGAAGATTGATGAAATTAGCTTGCACCAACTTTTCTAACATGAACTCAATTGGTTCCCCTAAAGGAGTGTACTCACATTTGGTGCTATAGTTGGATTTGGAATTGTTTATTAATGGATTCCTATTTTGATTTTTTTATTGACAAATTTATGAGTTTTGACATTGATTAAAATATGACATGTGACAAAGTATTCCAAAGTCTTGAATAGGGACATCCATAGTTGCTATGTTATTGTAGCTATTAGGATATGATGACTCTGTGGGTGTATAGAGTGGAATTGGATTCAAGTAATATATTGACAATGACATGTTTTTGTTGACTTCAAGATTAGACAAATGAGTATAAAAAGGAATGTTGGTAAACCCTTTGGATAAATGATGTTGTTTGATTGATGTTGATTGATGTCGATCTTGGGATAGTTTGATAACAAAGTTTGATTAATGATGCTATATTTTTTGGTACTCAACTCTATGATGAAGATTTGAGTGGATTTTGGATGTTTAAAGATGATAATTATTCTATCGAAACAAGGATAGATAAGATTTGATTGATGTTTGCTAAGTCTCAAAAGATGTTGATAAAGGATATGTTGATTTCTCTACTTGAACTAGTCTTGTGAGTTAAAGTAAGGGATGATGACAGTGATGCAGGAGCATCTAGGCAGATTGGTAATCAACATCAACCAAAAACAAGCTTCAAATTTGAATTGGTTCATGTAGCATCTCTCGGCTTTGGAAAGCTCTTAATGTGTTTAGATTTGCTTAAAGTTAGTTTTGTCAAATTGTCATTTTAAGGTTTTGTAGGGAGTTTTCAAAAATTATTTCTGGAAAACTCATAAGGATTGGAGTAGAATACTTTGGTAAGGGAATTCATGGAGGTGGCATGTGAAATATGCAAAAAGAATTAAAGTCATACTTTTTTCAGTTTGGGAGATTTTAAAGTCGAAATTTTGTTAAAAATTGTTAGAAAATTATGAAAAGTTTAATATCTCATGATTTTGGAAGGTTGGAGTAAAATTATTTTGTAGGGGTCCATGGGATACCATTCCAAGCTTGCATGCCATTTTTTTATGTGAATCAAATAACCTTCAATTTTTCACCTGTGAGCACCCAATTTCGCACTTCCAAAGCACCAATTTGATTAGTTTTATTTTGAAAAGGTATTATGGAGGCCATGAAAGTCAAATATCAATTTTTATTTCATATTTAATTTTTTATCTATTGCATAAATCATATGAGGGTGTTTGGAACATAAAAGAGGTAAAAAAATCAAGATTTTAGAGTTTTTAAAATTCTCATAACAGAGAAAAACGCCCCTTGAGTAAAGGAAACATTTGGAGGGGTTTCTAGAAGTTTAAATGCCTCATTTAAGGCTGAATAAACATAGCATATGTAGAGCTATTCTTGGGGGAGAGTTGGGAGCCCATTCTAGTGCAATTACTGATGATGTTCAATGTATTTTTTGGGTTTTTTGAAGAAAAATGTGGGAAGAAGTTTGTGAGGAAGGGGAAGGAGAAAAATTACCTCTGTAGAGGTATTCATTGGGGGTTTCGGTTGCAGGTTTGAGCAACACCAGTGAAGGAAAGACAAGACACCTGTGTGTGAGAGGTGCAGAGATTTTGGAGTTGTGTAAAGGTCTAAATAGTAGCAAAGAGAGCTTTGGAGCAGCAAGAAGAATCTATAGGGAGAACATTTATAGAGATTTGATTTCAAAAATGTATTGAGCAATTTGTATTTGTATAAATTTAAATGAAAGAACTTTTAGATTTGATTTGAAATAGTTTCTTTCTTTGTTTAATCTTTGTTGTTTAGTGAGTTGTGGATTGGGGTGGTTTTTGTTTGCATCAGTGGTTTCAAAGCCAAAGGTTCTAAGTGCATAGGAAAAGCATCAAATGTGAGGCAGTCTATGTCAAGACCTACGGGTGGAGAATGAAGTTGGAGGGTTATAGTGTGCAGACAGATCATCGAGCATGAGACAATCTATACCTGAGAGGATGGGATGGGTCATGAGGAGGCCTATACAAATTTTGTTCTAGGAAAAATATTGGGAAGAAGTGGAAAATAGGAAGCACTGTGAAGAGTTCGAAAAACTCCAAGCTGAAGTGAATATATTAGAAAATAAGCTTAAAGAGGAAATGAGAATGTGGGGAGAGAGATATGAGAAGAAGAATGTTCTCTTAGAAGAGGACAGCGAAAAGAAGAGCAAAAAGAAAGAGTGTTTCAACCCTTTGGTAGGGGTTGAATGTAAGAAAGAATATGTGGGGGTAGCCCACACAAGTGAAGAAGATGATAAGGTACAATTTGTATAGATAACATGTGAATGGAGTGAATTGTCTAAAGTGGATGAAGAGGGTTTGCAATTAGAAATTGTGAACATGGATGGTCCTAAATTTGACAAGTGGGTTGGTGAGGAAGAGGATGATAGATAGGTTATTTGAGAGGAAAATCTTGGATGAAGTTATCTTCAGTGCAAACAATAAAGAAGGAGATGCAGCAAACAATGGTCCTTTGGAGGACATGACTACATGGGAGATATCCAAACAGCCTTATGAAGATGCATACATGAAAGGTTTTGAGGATGAAGGAAATGATGTTGGGGTAGCAAAGAAGGCAAGTTTTGGTATTAAATTTAAAAATTTTGATTGTTTACACTCTAAGGAAGAGATTGTAGTAGTAGAAGACAAAGTTGTAGTTGAAAATGGGTATGCGAATGTTGCATATTTATATATAGAGTAGGGAAAAATTTAAGAAACCCTCCCTTAGAAAAGGTGTAAAATCCTAGCGAATCTTGTATACTTCTCGATAAAAATATTAATTTTAGTGGCGATTTTTTTTGTTTTTCGAGAAAAAAAATAATCTCAATTGGCGAATCTTTTCTAATCGATAGAAGTCTGTGGAAAATCCTAGCGAATTAAAAAAAAAATTGAACCAATAAAATATTTTTATTGGTGATTAAAATTTATTTTCAAACCTAGAAAGTATTTCCATTGGAAAATTAAACCTATTTTCAAAATAGAGAAAACAATTTTTTTGGCGTTTAAAATTTTTTTTCAAACCAAAAATATATATTCATTGGCAAATTAAACCTATTTTCAAATGCATAAGAAAAAACATTAGAAAATTAACATAATCTCAAACTAATAAAAAAAATTCAGTGGCAAAATTTCAATGCAAATCAATATAACCACGACCGTTGGATGAATTTTTGATGGACGATTGTAGTTGCATTCTGGAAGTAAATCTCTGAAGCACTAGATTTGTGAATTGAAACCTCTGGAATAACACTAGAATTGTCAGATGCAAACACGTGGTGAGATCAAAGCTCATTGTTGTAATGAACTTGATGGGTTGAAGGATTTTGGCGATGAGTGATAGAACAACTTAAGTGGCAAAAATATGCACATACATAAAGTTTGTTTTAAAAGAGGGACTTCCTAGGAAGAACGTAGGACTAGGGCTTAAAAACTTAATCTTCCATATGTGCAAAGGATATTCCATATCTATAGCCAGATGTTAGTGCAAATCAATATAACCATGACTGTTGGATGAATTTTCGATGGACAATTGTAGTTGCATTCTAGAAGTAAATCTATGAAGCACTAGATTTATGAATTGAAACCTCTAGAATTACGCTAGAACCGTTAGATGCAGACATGTGGTGAGATCAAGGCTCATCGCTCATTAATTCCATATCTTAGTTTTTGAAGAAAGTGTGGATACGGTATTGTGGGCGGTGGCACAGATTAATGCTATATGAACATCCAGAGTGATTGATTGGATAGCTTTATATTGAAAACTGCATGATGTATTGTAGAATCGTAGATGATGATGTCAATAATCTAGTGATCTAGTGAAACAAGATTTGTAATGATTTCAATTAGTTTGAGTGGCACTGGCGATTTTGACAATTGATAGCTTGTCAGCTTGAGGTACAGTTTGCATGTAGCCAGGTTGTCAGAGTCCAGACATCAATCAAATTAACATTTAAATTGTAAATGTAAGGCTTAAGTCACACGAATCAATTAAGTTGGTTTTTTGGTTTGCACAAATCGTGATTATGACTATACCCAACCTCACACGTGACACGTGTAAGTTGTACACAGGGACCAGGCTGGTAGTGGCACTATTGGCCCATAAATAAGGATAGTGAGCACAACTGAAATCATTCATTGAAGGCTAAAGGCTATACTATTGAGTGCAATATTTGATTTGTCATAAGGGTTTTCATTTTGTAGGGTTAATAAGGATTCAGGAAGAAGATGATGTGGTATTATTGGGGATACTCTAAACTCTATTTCCTCTAGTTATGTAGTTACAGAGTAAAAGACCAATTTCCTTCAAGTTCAGAATGGGTGGAATTGGAAAGAAGTTGATTTGGTTCACCTAACTTCTCAAACAAGTTTTGAACCAGGATGAGGAGCTCTGATGGAGATAAGTGTTATACCAGTGCATGGAGGTTGTGAGTAGAAGATGGGAGCAATTTTACTACCCCTCATCTTATGCATGACTCTAATTCTCAAAGGGGATAAGTACATTTTGTATCTTCACAACTCCTAGTTCCCTAGCATGGTTGGTCAAGCAAGCCCCATGCATTTATTTTTAGACACCATGGCCTACTAGGCAAGTCCCATGTGTTTATTTTCATAGCACATCTTTTGCATGGGAGCAATTTTACAACCCCTCATCTTCTACATGAGTCTAGTTCTCAAAGGGGATAAGTATATTTTGTATCTTCACAGCTTCCCTTTCCCTAGTTTGATTGGCCCCGCATTCCCCATGCATTTATTTTTCAAAGCACATTGTTGAGCCAACAAGTCCCATGCATTTATTTTTAGAGTGCATTGTTGGCTCGACAATTCCCATGTGTTTATTTTCAGAGTACATTGTTGACATGGCAAGTCCCATGCATTTATTTTTAGACACACATTTGTATTACATTTATGTTGTCACCAGCAGTCTAGTAGAAGCTTGGCGCTTACATTTATATTTGTACTATGTAATAATGTGACATTGTAATTTAGTTTTAATAAAATAAATGGTTGTGATATTAATGTGACATTGTAAAATTCATTTTATTAAGTCCTTTGCAATGTTAAGTTACCGGCCCCTTGGCCTTGATGTCAATCCTAGCGCATTAAATTTTAAAGCAACTTTAAACACATGTTTATTATTTATATCATTAATTACTCAACTGTTCAATGAACATTTGATGTATGGTTGTAGTTGCATTTTGGAATGAAATGCACATAGCTCTAGGCTTGTGAAATTAAACCTCTGGAATCACCTATAACCATTAGATTTACAAAGATCACCAGTTTAGAATTTGTTGTCCATGCTAAAGTAAATCATAAATGGATTGTTTTAAATGTTGTCATTTATGTACGAATTGTGTATTCCGAAAGAAACACATAGACATTTTGGTTTCATTCAGTTTAATGTTAAAAAAAAAGCACTTTCTATTGCTAAGTGATTTTATTTTTAAGTGAGAGGGTTAGCACACGAGGAGATTTCAATCTTCATTTTGCTCATTGCAGTGCACCACCCTATTCTGGGTTCCACAATTCCACTTCCAACAAAACCATTCCAATAACCCAGTTTCCATGACTGACAACATCAATCTTTTCAAGAATCTAAATCTAGGTAAGTGAAAGAATTCATGCAGCTGCATTTCATCATTTGACGTTTCTTAAAATCTTATTTTGTCAAACTTTGAAGTTTAGGTTTACGGTTAAGAGGCTTAATAATTAATAAAAATTAAGGAATAATAGGGAATTCATAATTTCACATTGTATCAACATGTCTACCACTAGTACCACTAGAGCAATGTCGGATAAAAATATACATTATGCAAAATTACTTAAAACCCTAGGTTTCACTAATGGATAGCATGATATTTATGATCCTAAAACCTATGGTAGGAATACCTCAGAACTTAGATTTTCATCTAAGAATAAGGGTGCAAAGAAAATGCAAGTTAATAGTATCAGTGCACCATGGGTGACTAGATTAGGGTGCATGATGTTACATGAGTTTTTCCCTTGCCCAGAATTTATCATGGTATGTACCTTAAATTATGATGATAACAAAAGAGAAATTTTTAATAAAGATAGCAAAGAAGAACTGTTATCCATTAATGCAAAATAACTTGGAAAAGTGTTGGGGTTTACAAACGAAGAATTTAGAAATGTCCACATTGACCTAGAAAAGCTTGCTAGTGATTATGAAGCAATGGATGAAATGGAGAAAAAATCTTTCTTAAATAAAATAGTTCAGGATAGAAACAAATTCAAAGGTGATCATAAGCTTCCTTACGATTTGGATATTTTTAGACCATGGGTTCAAGATACTATTTCCATCCTAGCATTTTTCCTTGAACTGGATAGCAATTTGGAAGTGGGTGCAAGCCTCCTTGAAATGGTTTATAACATCCATTATGGTGTTCCACATGTCAAATGTAATTTTATTGAGCACATTGTAGAATCCATGCATAAAAAAAAATTAATGATTAAAGGAGGTTCCACCAAGACATTTAGGTTCACAACCTACTTGTGCTATCTTTTTCTATTCAAATTTAGAGGAATGTTTCAGACCAACAAGCTTCAGATTCAACCTTATAGTAATGTTGACGAAAATAAAATGGCTCCAATATATGAATGGACCACTGAGATAAGGATATGAATGATTCTCGAAGGAACTATAGTCATTTTGTAGAATACTTTTTGGCTTCATTGCATCAAGAAATTACAAATACTCCAATGCCTACATTGCCTATGTCATGTAGAAATTGCATTCAACTAGGAAAAGAAATACAATTGGTTGATTGGTACTTAGTGGAAGAATATATTGTGCTAATATTTTATGGATCAGGAGTACAACCATACAAACTTCCAATACATGTGACAGAAAAGGTTTTTGCATTGGAATATGTAAGGAAAATGTAGAGTATTGATGAACTACACTTTGTCAATCAGTAAAAGAAGACCTTATTTCCTTCTTTATCTTTTTCATGTGGAGGGTTTATATTCGAGAGAAAATAATTTAGTGTGGCACATAATCTTTTGAATTTTTTGATTTTGATGATATCTATCATGATATCTGTCACTGGCAGTATGATCCATGTGACACCATTAAATCAATGATTGTGCTCAATAAGAATATTTCACGTAGAATTCAACATCAAAGTAAACCCTTGCTTGAAAACTTGAGAAACAAGGATTCTTGGGATGAGGTCAAAATAGCAATGGAGAAAAGTGCTACTAAGAATGGTATTTATTTTGAACAATTGTTAGCAGAAATTATGGCATTGCATCGAAAGACAATTACAAGGTACAACATTTTTTATGAAAAAAGTCATAAACCATCTAGTAGAGTAAAACTGCTAGATTCTCTAGAGAAGGAAGTTACAAAAAAAAATTGGTCATAATAAAAAAATACTGCATTTTGGTTTATGAGGAAGGAGCTAGGTGATCCAAGAGCTCTTACAAAGTATGGAGATAACGAAGAAGATCGTGAGCTTAGAAAATTATGGAATATAGAGCATTTGGATGAACAAGAAGATAAAGAAAGTGATGATGAATCTAATGATGATAGGGAAGAACAAATCCATGTCAATTTCAAACTTGGATTAAGTGAGGCCACAAAAGAAGCATATACTACAGGAGCAGCCATAGCTAAAAAAATGGGTTATGAAGGTGGTCCTTTGTGGTCCCAAAGACAAGGTTCTTGGACAGTAATAGATGTAGAGTGTAGAAAAGCAGTTGATAAATCTGGCCTTGGGCTTGGAGGTGAAAAAGTAGACCTAGGGCATACAAGTCAATTTGTTAGAGGTTCAAATCCTCATCCTCGGGTCAGACACAATCACAACTAGGAAATGCCCATGGTGGAGAGCTTAGTGCAACTAGCATTGCCTCTGGTGGCAATGGTAAAAGTAGTAGTACTACTACTAGTAGTGGTCAACATGTTCTACAACAAAAAATTACACACAAGAGGACAACAATATAATATACCATAGAAACACTAGGTGATCAAGGAATACAGAAGAGGCAAAGGATTTTGACAGGTCCAAGTCACACTACCAGTGGATCCACCACAAAGGAGTTATTTCTAGGCACTCCCCCACTGCCAGTTAGTCTGGTTGCAACATCATTAGCACCTACAATAATCCTATTCCTTCGTCATTCAAGCATTCCATTGTTCCTGCATCCCTAGGTTTTGATTACATGTAAGAATTTAAAAAGAAATGAGACATGAATAAAAAAAGAAAAGAAGAAACTGATGGAGAGTGTGTATGTTGTAACTTTAGAGCCTACAACAACCATGGTATTACCCACATTTGACACAAATAAAGAACTCATGGAGTACACAATTCTTGTTCCCACAGTTCAAAACAAACCAACAAATCAAATGGCTCGATCTGAATTTCAGGTGAACAATATTCAATTGGATTTTTGTGGACTCGGAAATACTAACAAAATTAATGTATCAAAGAAGAACAACGAATTGGTGTACACTTCATTGCTAAAGCAAGATAGAGAGAAAAAAAGGTTATAGAATCAAATTGAAAAGTTACAGGAAAACCTAGCAAATGAGAAATAAAAGAGGAAAGTAGTAGATAACAAGAGCAATGAATTAGAAAAAAGAATAAAAAAATCTGCCTCTACATCAACAAGCAAAGAGGATAAGCAGAATGAGACTACAGTGAATGAACTGAAACAAAGGCTAGATGAGAGCAACAAGAAATAGGATGAGGAAAAATCCACTTCAAAAAAATTAATACTAAGCATTGTGAATGGAAATGCACAATGGGAACAAAAATTGGAGAAGGAGAGAAAAAGAAACGAAAGATTGGAGGTAGAGCTGATGGAAGCAAAAAATGAAATTAAGTCTTGTCAAAATAAGTTATCTGCACTTTGTAGAGAAACAATGAGGCATATGAAACAAAATATATGGGATGAAATAATGCAGAGGATTGATCATTTGTGTGACATGTTTCAATTGATTGATATTATCAGACAAAATCATAAGAAGCTCAACAAATATTTAGTGGACAACAAAAATGTGTTGGCATTAGAGAAATCTACAAATCAAATTCAACAAGCAGTCTAGAAATTCAATTACAATGTTTTGAAATCAAAAGGGGTTACTAATTGGCTTGCTACATCAATGACGTTGTCATCTATCATTGAAAAGTGTTTGAGAATGTATGAAATAAAGGAATATTTGCATTTGGCTACATAAAAGATGAAGAAGGTGGATGAAAAGGTAAGGAACTTCATAGAGCTTGGTTTTCCAGAGGCTTTTGACACAAATGAGAAATTCATTGGAAAGAATGATTTCAAAAAGAAGATGGAGGATGCAAGGAAGATTGATTTCAACCAGTTTCCTCAAAACCCAGATGTGGTGAACTATTTGGATTCCATCAAACCATTTCTAACCTTGAATGTAAAATTGACTGAAGAATCCAAGACAGGTTCCAATTTGAATCATGAATTGTTAACAAATCTTCAAGTCAAACAACATCAGTTAGAACAAATGACAATTCCACCACCTAAACAATGGAAGTTGCTAGAAAAGGTGATGCACTGATTTGATTTTTGATAATATGAGTTTCCAAGTTCCAACTTAGTTTTGTGTAGAGATGTCTTTGAGCAAGATTTTGCATTTCCAATACCTATATGTATTCCTTCATGTGATAATCAATAAAAATCTCAAATTCAGACTTCAATAATCTATTGATGTTCAATTATCTATATTATTTATTTTATCATTTGAAGAAAAATTCTAGTAGTTGTTTCAACTACTAGATACACATTAAACGATTGCTAATTTTCATTGTTGTATATGCTACTAATAGTATTGTTAATATGTTATTAAGCATTGAGTTGAGTGATGAATCTCTGAGTACATGTTCAAGTTTTACTTTTAACACAATTAGAATATGAACTATAAGGTGATTTTAATTCCATTCATCCATAATCTTAGTGAAATTGCATTACAATTTACACATCAATACTCAATCTCCATGACTACTTATCAAATCCACTAAACATTTATATGAATTCATACTTTAATCAAGGTAATTTAATTGGTTCATTAAACTAGAGCTAGAATTAAAACATGTGTCAATGCATAATGACAAAGAAGATTAATGAAAGATCATTGATCAAATTTCATTAATAATTCATGTAAAATGTTAAAGTTGGAGAGACGATAGACTCAAAATAAGGGAGAAAAACAAGCTTAGTCGCTAGTCCTCCGAGTTTTATAACCTTGTCACGGAGTTCTAAATTTTCATAACTTCCTTATTCCCCAACTTAGTTCAATTTCTTGAGTTTCAAGTATTTGTTGGTCATCTTTGTATTCGGTGGAGGATGAGAGAGTTATTTCAATATAGAAAGACAATGCTGACGTTCATGCATACGTAATCTTTGAGTTATGGTGTGTGGATTTATTATGCTTTTGTTGAGTAGTTTTCCAGTGGATTATCTATTATTGGAATTGGAATGATGAATTTTTGGTTAGTTTCATTGTTGTGGTTACTATCACTCAAAGTCACAGTTTTGGTGCTTTTCCTAACCTTAGTCGCTAGTCCTCAAAGTTTTATAACCTTTTCGTAGAGTTCTAAATTTTCATAACTTCCCAATTCCCTGACTTGGTTCACTTTGTTGAGTTGCAAGTCTTTGTTCGTCATCTTTGTAGTCAGTGGATCGGAGGTTTCGAAAACTTTGAAACTTCAAACTTTAGTTGTAAGGTTCCAAGTTTCAGTGACCACATGACATTATGGACTTATCTTTCCTTTCAAAGGCATTGTCATCTAACATCTCATTGAATGTTATGTATGGACTAACCTTGAGTTGTCTTTTTAGGAATTTCAAAAAGCATGCAGGTTTAAAGGCTATCTTTTTTAGGAATGAAATTGAATTCCGCATTTAATGCATGTCCTATAAAAAATAATGGCATAAGTGGGTGGAAAAGTTTTACTCAGTCATTTAGCTTTCCTTCTCGTTCTTTGCCAATGTCAGTACTTCTCAAGTGCAAACATTCTATCTCCGTGAATTTGCACTCATGCAGATTGGAATTCAGAATCATTGGTCTGGCGTGAGGGGAACTAAAATTGGGCATGTCAATTTGGAGGAGTTTTTGGTGTGCCTAGAGCAAAGGGAGAGAACAACACTGGAAGATAAAGTTCTACAAAGCAGTTTGGCGCACATAGGAGGTTTTCCTGAGGCTGTACAAAGCGTCGACCTGGTGATTGTGTGTGCAAGGGGCTACATTCCAGAGACTCAAGAAAGTAGAGTTGTGGATGGGTCAATCATTGCAAGAATTACTCCTAAAGTGATTTCCCACGCATTAGGCATTCTAGAGAGGGAAACTGTAGAGGAAATGTTTGTAGCTGTTGGTGACGAGTTTTTCAAAATGAATGAGGAATGGTGCAAAAATTCCATTGCGAGGAATTGGTTGACGTCTGAGAAAAAGGGTAAGTCTCAGTTTCCCTAAAAACTTAAAAGGGTTCATTTTAAGGATAGAATTTTAGATGTTATCACCTTGCTACATCATGTGGTTGGTAATACATATTCAGACTCTTTTGAATTTTGGATGTGCCATTTTATTTTGCTGATTTGTAGTGAAAATAAATTCATTGACTAGGTTGAGATTATTAGTTATCATTTAAATGAGCAATTGATAAATTTCCAGCAAATTGTTACCTTCCACATGTGCTCATACTCGGTTTACATTCTAGCCAATCAAGAGGCTATCTGGGCAGGGTAGGAACCACAAAGGTCTTTGATGTTGGGCACGCATGTGTATAGAACTTTTCCAAAACTCACTAAAGAGGTTGGAATGAGGAATTTTTGTTGCGTTAATGACGCATTTTTAATGGAAATTATGAGAAAATTTGATGGAAAACTTGAGCTTCGGGTTTCACTGAAGTGGCTGCTCTAGTATTGAGGTTTGGAAGTTTCCACATTCAGTTCAACAGATTTACTTATCTTAGAATTGGAGGTTTTGAGAAGGCTCCATTGAAATTGCCCTATTACCCAAGTGATTTCCTGGTTTTTCTTGAAGTTTGATGGCAGATGGCCATTGTAAATGTTAAATATTCAAATATGGGAAAGAAGGGGTATGCTTTTCCATTGTCCATGCCTTCATTTTCTTGCAAAAGTAATAATATTGCTAGAGGTGTGCAAAAAGCCCTGAATGAATTCAATTTTCAATGTTTTCCCATGAGAACTAATTTTTATAGCAAGGGTTATGTTAAGCAAAATTTGTATGGAGCTGGCAGCTATGAACATCGCCCTAATATTGAATTTTTTGGGAAGACTGTACAGATGAAGGCGAGGTGTATAGAAGAAATTTCATGAGATTGACCCTAAGGAAAATACAAGCTTTTGTTATTTCTTTCAATATTCTAGAAGATGCACAAGAAGAATCAGTGATCATTGATCTCGAATATCGGGCCCCTGCTGGTAAGCCCTTGTACAGAATTAATTGGTTAGAGGATGAAGTTTCAGACTTAATGTCCCTTTCTACCCCTTTTTTGAGAAGAACTTCAAATCGGTTGAATAGAAAATGGCGCCAAAGTGTGGGTTCTCCCCATGAGCAAGCATTTTTGCAGAGAAAAGAGCAAGGGAGTGTACAAGCCTCTGGAATAAATATATCAGCTGGAAAGTAGTCAATTAGGTCACCTAACACTAGCTCACAATCAGGAGGAGATGGGGAGAAGCTAGAAGACACTGGGGCCAAGCTAAAATCAATTTTTGAATAGGATAGTGACCCTCAATACCTAAGAAAAAGGCTAGTCAAGAAAAGCTAGTCCCTACAGACTCTAAGGGTATTTTTCAATAAATAATTGATGATAATTCTTTTCCTACATTCTTTGAAGTTCCCACTTCTCCACTATGAAATACTTTTGTTTATATTCAATCAACTAAAAAAAACTATTTTTGTTCAATCAACTAAAAAAAAGAAAATGTAAGTGTTGTAAGTAGAGACACTGGATTAGTGCCAGTGGCATCTTCCCCAACATGGTTAGTGAAAGTAGTCGAGAAGAAAATAAAGAATATTCCTACAATGACAATTGAAGTAGATACAGTTGCCATGTTGCTGCAAGGTCGCCAGAAGCCCAAAAAGGCTAAGAGGATGTCATGAATTGTCACTAATTCTATTACTAGGAATCAACTATTGGAGATTGCAGATCCACAAAAGGACCTAACAAAAATGAGATAACAGAAGTCAACTACAAGGTTAGTCATGTTGATATGGGGCCATCTACTTTAGAAGGTGATGTATATCATGTCGATTACTCTATTAATGCATTGATCAAAAGAGAAAAAGAACTGAAAAAGGAGAACCTTTAGTTGCAATCTCATAATCTTTCTTTAAGAAATTTTATTTCATCAATTGTGACTTTGACCATTGAGGAAGCCTCAAGCTCAAAATGTTCAAGGTATTGATCCTGAAACTATGCAACAAGTCAGGAAAAATTTACGTTGTGCTAAAGCTTCCAACGAATGGATAGAAGGGCTTTATCAAGATGGCATTTTCCACATTACTAAATTTAGGAAATTCTTTGTTAATGTGTCTGATAAAAGAAAGGAACTAGTAGGTGAGCTCCAGCAGATCAAGAGAGAACATAGTAGCACATTTTTTCTTTCAAAGAAAATTGAAGAATTAGTCTCCATGGAGCACTCTTTGTTAATAAGCAAAAAACTGGTGGATGACCCTAAAGAAATTGATCCAAGTTGGTATGATTCATTGGAGTGGAAATTGATAGTATATGAAGATTATATGAAGGAAATCAATAAAGTGTTAGAAAAATACTTTGACATATTGGTGCAAATCAAGGACAACTTCAATTTTCTTGAAGTGGACCTCACAGATGGGTTCAATGAAAATGTACTGGATCTTGCAGACATATTGAGGGAATTTAAAGAGGTGCATCATCGAGAAGTAGTTGATCCTGAGATAGCCACTGCAAACTCCTTCACAAAATTGAGTAAGTTACAGACCTATATGAGTGCATATAAGTCAAAAAGTGAGAACATCTATGAAATGCTAGCTGAATCAGACCGTGTACTTTCAAGATAGAGGACAAGGCTAAAAATCACCATGACTCCAGGAAGCAAAAACATCACCACAATTGTCACCAAGTACCAGGAATACAAGCAAAGAGTAAAGGCACAGGAGGTGTTACTGAAGGAGCAGGAGGTGGAAATAATTGAAAGCGAAGGAGTCGGTGTTGGGAGTGGGGCCACTGTTTAGTTTTTAGTTTTTATGTTATTTTCTTTAATTTGGCTCTCTTAATAATTCAGTGAATTTTTATTTTAATTTCTAAAACTGTTGTCTACAAGAAACCATTATCAAGACAAAAAAAAACTCTATTATTTTTACTTTTTTTTTGTTATTTCAATATACAAAGACAATGGTGAAGTTCATGCATATGTAATCTTTGAGTTATGGTGTGTGGATTTATTGTGCTTTTGCTGAGTAGTTTTCCAGTGGATTGTCTATTATTGGAATGATAGATTTTTGGTTAGTTTCATTGTTGTGGAATGTTTATCTGTGAATAAAGATTTTATAGTGATGGATGCGTAAGGATTTCTCAGTATAATTTAGGTGATTTGGTAGTTGAAGCTTTTATTGTTTAAGTTGTATGGACTCCTTTATAAGTTATTTATGTTGAATTGTTAGCTTATAAGTTATGGATGTTGAACTGTTAGCTTCTGTTCAAGGAATGGATTAATCTTCCTTTCATTTATTTATCAAAGATTGTGTGAATGGAAATGCAATAGGAATTTATAAGTAGTGTGATAAGTGTTGTTCTTTAAAAATGATGCAAAATCACATATCAAATTCAATACCATGAAATACAATATAAAATATAAAATATCACAATTTCATGGAATACAATATAAAATATCATCAACTACAGTTTGGAATATGATTCATGAAGTGCAATATAAAATAAAATATCTTATATCATGAAGTACAATTATTCACAATTTCATTGAATACAATATAAAATATCATCAATTACAGTATGGAACAATGGAAACCGATCCATGAAGTTTAGTATAAATACCTAAAAACTGTTAATTCTCTTCCATTTCCCAAATGGAGTCAGGGTCCTCAAACTGACGTTCATCTTGAGATAAAGTAAAAGAGTCATCTTGAATTTGATTCTAAGTTTTCTCTTCATTTTCTTCGACCTGTGTCTCAAATTCAACATTCATTGTGTGATTTGTGTCAATGTCATTTGTCCTAGTCCCACTGCCACTACCACTGCCACCAATACTAGTGTTTGGAATTGGAGTGTTCCAAAACCTGGTCCTTCTTTCACATGTGGACCTCTAGATTGCGAGTGCCCTTTCAAAAGGAAAATTAAAGACATTATACACAATTCCTTTTATCCTCAAGCAATTTTCCAAATTCTTGTCTAGTTTGTTTCTTAACTTTGATTTCAAAAACCCCAATGTACTAAAAAATCTCTCATCCTCCACCGACCCCAATATCATTGTTTGACATAAATCAGCTAGTTTGAAATATTTTGATATTGAATCACGCAATATTTCACTCTGACCTAAGTTTGTCAAACCTTTTTTATTGATTCTGGATCAAAGGCCTTCTCCATGCCCATGCATTTATACCAATCCCTCATAGTTGTTGCAAAACTCGTAGATTGTTTTATAAGCTTAGCTTCATTTAAAATTCCTTCTATTTTTTGTGCATTATATGTTACACTTTTCAAAATTATTCGATCAATATTTTTACTTGATCATGAAAATATTTTGGGTTATCTCAGTTTGCCCAAAATTGAGGATACACAATACCCATGGCTTCAAGTATTTCATGTCAAGGAAATATTTCACAAATCTCTGAGGAAAGACATTTTGTAATTTCCTTAAAATTATCACTAACAGATTTAACAATGTCGTTAAAATCTTCCTTGTTAACAGTTACTTCTCTACTAGAGTGCCTGGCTATCTTACAATGGTACATTGGTATCTCATATCCATGTACACAGATACATAAGTTCCTACTTGCATTAAATTGTAAATAATTATCAGGATCATTCAAATCAATAATTTTTTTCCATATGAAATAATTTGGGCCTTCTTGTGTTAGATCTAGATATAGATGATCAAGGTCCAAGCATGTATATTTACGTAGATTGACATATTCATTAATATACATAGTTCTATCTTGGGCTTTCTTCACAAAAAAATTCATCACATCCAGCATGGGGAGAAGACAATCTAAAGTCAAGAGTGTCTCTATATTGCTTAACCTATGTAAGAGGTCAGGAGCTTTGTCTACTATGCTGCAATGCGTGTACATCACTCCAATCAAGGATTGATATTTTGAAAGAACTTGTTGCGTTGGTCCATGCAGGGAGATCCATCTAGTATCGACATCCTTGAGAAGCTTATTTCTTGGTGTTATTCCCTCAGCAAAATTTTGAAATTTTGTGAAATGTTTGGGGCTTCAGTAGAAGTATGCATGGATCTCGTGGACTAGATTTTCAACTTTTGATACTATAGGAAACTTGCTTACAATTTTGAATGCTAAATTCATTTTGTGGGCCATGCAATGAATGCCAAGCATGTATGGTGCATAAGTAGTTTGTAACTTTGTGCAAACACCAGTCCTTTGACCTTGCATCACTACAGCTCCATCAGCTCCTACACACCAACTTTTTGGCAATTGTCAACTCATCCATACCTGCAATTTTATTCAAAGATTTATTGACTAGTTTAAATAGATTTTATGATATTGAACTATCCTTCATTTTATGAACACAGAGAAGATGAGCTTGGTGAACATGTCGTTCTATAGTATACAAATGCATACAGACCCAAGAATTATTGTCTACCGCAATAACTTCATCTAAAGATAATGCAATGAAATTTGACTCTTTTACTTTCTCCCTTAAATCTTCTTTTCAATTGTAGCAAGACAGTTTTCCCATTCCCATCCAACATTTACTGACAAATGTGAGAAGGGATAGTGAGGAACACCCAAATAAGATAATAAACCAGAATATTTTGGGTAGTCTGTCATAGGATGCCCTCTAGACAAAATATGAAAAACAACACTCATCTAAACAATTTTTGACAGATTTGTTGCTTCCATTTCTTTTCCAAATTGAGCCTCAAGTGTACCTTTACATGCAACAAGCTTTGACATTCTTTGGTCATTCTCTTCATAATCTATGGCATACCTAATATGAATACATTCTTCCTTTGATTTCCATCGTGCAACTAATTGTTCCTTTCCATCTATATGATTTTTTTTCATAAACTTTACCGATATGTTTTTCTATAGTGTCAATCTTTAGCTGCAACATCTTGTCTCTTCCACATTTCTAACTACAAATTATACATTTGGCCAATGTTGCATTTTCAATATCGTTTTCTTTCCCAATCCTCACTGGTACAATGAATGGGTACTTTGACAACCAACCAAATTCAAAATTCCTTGTGATTTCCCACTCGTGCCATATTTTTATTTGCTTCTTCTTTTCTTGCTACCAACATCATCCTCATCCAAGTCAATTATCTCATTCTAGCTAACTAGGGTATCCCTTGGAATATCTTTTGTGGTATTTCCATCCTCATTTGATACTGTAGACATCCAAATTTGACCACCCCCACATGGTCAAACTTGTCTACTATATTCATTTACTTCCTCAATATTAATTAAATAATTTACTTAATTAATATTTTATCTTTCTGCCTAAAGTCTCTAAAGTATTTAATTTAACAATTAAATACTTTACCTTACACCTTTTCCTCTCTAAATTAAATAAATATACCAATTTATTTAATTTGGTCATTTGACCTTTTTAAAATCAATTTTAAATTCTTTTGTTTTCTCTCTTTGTCACATCCTCCATAACCCTCTTCTAATCTGGATTAAGTTAATTAATCCATGATTAGGATGTGCACTCCTTAATCAAGACTAATGTCACATCCTCCATAATCTCACTTGTTTCTAATCTCTCATTAATTTTTCTTAATCATGAATTTTCACAACCTTAATCTAATCATCTTGCCACATTTAGCATACCTTTTTTTTCAACCTTTACATATCCCACATTTGGAATTGACCCTCTTCTCCATGTGAATTTTTAATTCACATTTATTCATCCAAGACTCCTCTCTTCCCCATGTGAATTTTTAATTCATATTTATTCTTCCAAAGCTCTCCTTATTTCCATGCAAGTTCTAAGACCTTTGACTTGTCACATCACTCACATGTGTTAAGGTCTTCTAGAACCTTTGACTTGTCACATCACTCACATGTGTCAAAATCCTACCTTTTTGGGAACCTTATCTTATCCACTAGATTCTTTGAATCATGTGAATTTTTAATTCACATTTATTTCTCCAACTACTTTCCTCTTCTCCATGGATATTTTTGAGGAATTCTAAAATTCCTCAAGTGTCACTTTCACTCTCACTTAGGGACAAGAAGTTCTTTTTTGAGGAAATATTCTCATTTTCCAAAGTACTTTCAAAGTACTTGTCCTTCCACATCATTTTTCCTTCCTCCACATCACTTGTACCTCTTTCCATTTCATCATGTCCTTGGACACCTCACGCTCCACATGTCAAGATGTGAAGGCTTGTGAGTCCTCAACTCACCCTAGCCCTTCATCTTGGTCATGGTGGCTTAATCTTGACCATTGAATTCTCTAGAATTCAATTCCTTCTATAAATACCCTATATTTTCATTCATTTACACCTTAAGCATTCTAGCACCCTTATGCTATCAAAATTGTGAGTCATCCAAGCCATCATTAAGCATTGCATTCAAGTCATTTTACATACTCATCTTCATTTTCACCATCTAGTCTAGCTCTCATCTCATCTTGCATCCACCCTTTTATCACATTGCCATCAAAAGGAGCATACATATCAAGCTACATCAAGGGCCAACCAAGGAGATCAGCACTGGCAAGAAAGGTATAATCATTTCAACTTTAGCTTTCTTTTGTGCTTTTCCTTAGGCTAATCAATGAGGTGGTCTTGTGTTTTTATTTTTACATTTCTAGGTAGTTTTGCACATTTAGATTAAGGTAAAATTCTTTCATCCACATTCTAGCATGCCCGATGGGACCCACAAATGGGTTCCTATCCTCTCACATTTATTGTTGTTTCATTTTTAAGGTTCAGGTTTGCAGAGGGGCATACCTACCCTTGAATAGAATTTTGTTTTCAGTTTTTAGTTACTTTTACTAACTATTTTTTATAGAGGGGCATACCTTCCCTCCCAGAGGGGTGTACCTTCCCTTGAACAACATTTTATTTTTAGTTTTTAGTTGTTTTTACTAACTGTTTTCTACAGAGGGGCGTACTCGCCCTCCTAGAGGGGTGTACTTGCCCTTGACAAACATAGAGAGGCATACCTTCCCTCCTAGAGGGGCATACCTACCCTTGACAGACACAGAGGGGCGTACCTACCCTTGACAGAGGCTATTTCAAGGTAAAAACTAGGGGTAAACTTGCATTTTCAAGTTCTATTTTTTATTGTTTTTGATTTGTACTGACCCTAACCTATTTTGTTGGTGTTTGTGTAAGTTTTTCTAATGTTTGTGCAGCTCCCAACGCTTGTTGAATATCAAAATATCAAACTCCTAACACATTTGTTGCAGAGCATACGGTCTCATTTTCTTGATTAGTTGTTATTAATATTTAGGCACATAGTTTAATTAGGGGGGAGGCAAAACATTTTTTGCTATGTTTGTAGGTAAGCTATTGACGTATCCAATCCCCTTGCACCATTTAGCGATCCTGGGTGAAGAAAAATCATAGCTTATTTGAGTCCTTTGTGTTACCCAAGCGGGTGTTATATCATTCAATCTTTCCCCTTGCACTTCATGTGAGCCTGGGGAGTAGCCAAAAATGGTTAGCATTCTCTTCTTAGCAGGACCTGCTTGGGGATTTCATCACCCCAAGGGACGATCCCAACCACACATACTGGTGGGGTATAGAAAGGGGGAGAGCCAAAGCTATACCCCAATCCAGTCACGTCATGTCTGATGGAGCGTAAAAGCTATGGTGATACCTAGATAGAGGTGAAGAGCTGGTCCGAGCCTTTTAGTATCTCGTTGGGGTTCCTAACTCAAGCTTGTGACAAGTTGGTGTTCGCAGTTTGTGTCTTACATATCGAGAGTATATCAAGGACTCCCTAGACACCTTGTTTATACTAGATTAAGGACTATGTTGGCCATACCTTTAACACTAATCATAGGATTGTGTTGTCTAAATTGTCTTCTTGTGTAAAACCAATGAATTTTTGTCAATTCAGCTTATTGCTTGTTGTTTGAGTCCTTGCCATAGTTTTTTTCACTAAGTCAAGTCCAAGTTTCCCACAGAGGGTCATACCTTCCCTCTAGATGGGTGTACCTACCTTGCAGAAGGGTGTACTTTCCCTCCAGAGGGGCTTACCTACGCCCCAAAAGGGTGTATCTTCCCTCCAAATGGTCAATTTCACCTCCCATTTAGTTGTTTCGAACCTTTATTCACTCGTTTTGAACATTTGTTCATCCTTTCTAAGTCTTCGTTTCCCGTTCTGAGTGCTTATTTTGTCATTCGAGGAACCCATTTCATCATTTAGGGAACCCATTTTACCGTTCAGGGAACCCGTTTCATCGTTTAGGGAACCCATTTTGTTGTTCAGGGAATCTATTTCATTGTCTCATTTCACCATTTAGGGAACTTGTTCCATCCTCTAGTGATTCCATTTCACCGTTTGTCAAGATCATTTGCCCATTTCAATAGCTCGTTTGACCTCGTCTTTGATTTAAACAAGTCTAAAAACTAGTTGGGCACCTAAAAACTTGTCATTTGTTGTAATCTAAGCACCTTCATCCTCTTTCGTTCACTCATAATTCATCCTTTAGTCCATTTGCACTTTCTAAAAGATCACTTAGTCATCACCCACATCATATAGGCACCTTTAAAGCATCTCTAGGTTACATCATTCACCATCGTTCTTTTGATCCAAATCCCCTAAGCCTTGTTTTAAAGGTTATTATCCAAATTGACCTAGGTGTCTAAATCTGATTGTTATCTTACACATCAATCATTGTCTTTGTCCAATCAATCCACTTCTATCATGGTTGGATTCAGTGCTCTAAGTCATCATCCTCAGCCCAATCAATCCATTTCTATCTCGAGGTGGATTCAATGTCATGATCTTCTGTCTATCCTTCAATCCAATCGACCAACACCTTAGTCACCTAGGGTGATTTCTGAATTGGGTTTAGAATCCCTTCCATCATCAATCATCTAATCTTGTCAATCGTTTCATCAAAAAATCCTAATCTATCATCAATCAATCCAATCTCAATCCTATGCAATCTCAATCTAGTCCAATCATCCAATCAATCCTATCCGAAAGTCTAATCAATCCAATCATCTGATCTCATCAATCCTATCAATAAATCCTTTATCCAATCCAATCAATCTTTCAACCGTCATTGCATTAAGGTCCACCTAGTTGTTTTGCATTTTCATGCCCGTACAGACTAGATCACAAATCAAGAAGCAAATGGCACAACAAAAAGGTCAAAGTTCCCAGTTGAACATTCCTCAAGATCCTAACAACGAGGCAAACATCTCCCAAGATCCCAAGAATAGTGTGAATGTCTCTCAGGATCCTAACAACAGTGTGAACATCCCCCAAGACCCTCATAATGGTACTTCATCACAATCTGACACCAACGGTCAAAATACTTCACTACTTGGTGACAAAAACATGATCAATCAGCCTGAAGTTACCGTCGATGAATACCTAAGCAATCCCACTAATGTTTAGATGATAGATCACCTCCTTGATGAACGTGGGGATAAGATCCTAGCAACTCTACTCATGAAAGGAGTGAAACCGCCATTTGGTTTTGACATGTCATAGTATACCCACACCCAGCCTCCGCCACTACATCAAGACCCAAAAAATGTTCCCAGAAATTCCTATGTTCCTGAGGGTACACCCATAGATAACTAGTATCATCTTAAGTTTGGGAATGTTGTGATACATCAAGTTGTCGATTATCCTCCCATTCCATTTCATGCCCTTACCGCACCATCTAATTCTTATGAGACCTATTCCTATGGCATGCCATAAATCATCTCGTTCGCTCCACCATTCCCACCATAGTATCTTGGTCAACCACCCATCAACACTGGGGGCAACCCCTTTCTTGCATTGATGCCACCACCAGGACCTATGCCCACAGGAAATCTCCTACCGACCCCTCAAGGTAATAATCCTCATCAATCCATTGCTTCGCAAGCACCACTACAGCATGCAACTATCTCCTCACAAGCACCACCACAACATACCGCTATTTTTTAGTTCCCATACAACAGCATCATCAACAACCCCCGCAACAGAACATGCCACAGCAAAATGTTCCAAACCCGCAGCAACATACTGTCGCTCATATACAACCTCCTCATCATGCAAACTGAATCACACCCTCAACATCCACCCCATGGTGCCTCTACAACAATCCCACAACAACAGCACATCCCATCTCGCCCTCCTCGTCAACAATCACATACACACATCCCCACACAAGCATAGTATAATCCTCTCGCGCAGTATCTCTACCATCCATCCAGCACATACACTGCTTATGCTAATCCAAACATCCATGTGACTGCTTTGAATCCACTGTGGACACAACCCCCTCCTTACACAAACCCCCTGCAATCACGCACCAATCCATATCAGCAACAATCTAATCCACAATAGCCTCCACATGTCACACAACAACCCAATATTGTATATAATTACCAAGCCAATCCTTATTATGCTTAGCAACAACCCGTACATCAGCAAGGTGTCTCATCCACATCCTACGTGCAACAACCACCACTTCATCAACAAGGTGCTTATCCTACCTCTTATTATCAGCGACAACCACCTTATCAACAATGGGCCTCCACGTATTACCAAGCTCCACACAATACCTCATCCACGACATATTACCAACAATAGCCATCTCAACAATAGGCACCCTATATGCCCCTTATTACCAAAATTTTTCATCATCCTATCAGCCTTACATTAATCCCCAACCTACTTACGTTAATCAATATCAACCTACATCCTCATACGATCCATATGCATCACATCAACAATATCCACTTAATTTGTCCAATCCAATTCCACCCATCAATAAAGATCTGCAAGAATTGAAAGCTGCATTAAAAGACCTACAAGTGAGTACATCCAAGAAATCCTTAAAGTTTGAGGAAATTTTTCCCATATCCATTTGATTCCTCAATTTCGCTTGTGCCCTTTCTGAAACATTTCGAGATACCCAAGTTTGACAAGTATACAGGAACCAAGGATCCAAAGGCCAATCTGTAGGATTTCTATGCACAATGTCAGGATGTCCAACATAATGACAATTATCTCGTGTTTGTTCCCTAGAAGCTTAGGAGGACTGGCCTTAGATTGGTTCATGGGTCTCAAGAAGGGGATAGTTTCTTCATTCGTTGATCTTTCTAAACAGTTTGTCAAAAATTTCTCCTTCAACTTGGAGAAAGACATTGATACTCTAGACCTCTTGAAGGAGAAACAACATGATGGAGAAACTTTTTCTAAATACCTCCAAAGGTGGTGAGTTGTCAATAGCCGTATGAAGTCCCCTCCCAGCGAAAAGGAAATGGTCACTCTTTTTGTGGCTAATTCCCATCCTAGACTAGCACATTCTCTTAATCTTCATTGTGTCACTACCTCCGTAGAGGTTATCGAAAAATGCCCCATCATTGAGAGAGCACTTGTTGCAAAAGGGAAAATTAAATTGTACAATTCGGATAAGGACAAGTCATCCAGTGACAAATCCCATTACTAGAACAAAAACAAGAATGTAGTCAACGATGGCATCACTGATATTAAACAAGTTCAAGTGGCCAATACCTCCTAGAAACAACATCCATCCATGCCCAATGCCATATCCGCACCACAGGGGCACCTCGGCCTCATCAACAATCCAATCAAGGGAACGATAAATGTTAATACACTCAATTAGGGGAACCCTTGAGCATTGTCTTCCATAGGTTGTTATAGGTCAATTATCCAATTACATATCTTGTGACCAAACCACCTGATGAATCCAAGCCTAAACTAGCCTAGTTTAAAGAAAACAAATACTGTGAGTTTCACAAGATTAAAGGGCATACCTTAAATAAGTATCAAATTTTGAAAACATACATCCAAGATCTTATAGATCAAGGAGATATTTGTGTGGATGCCAACTAGGGTTTTTCATCCAATGCTCAGTTACAAATATATCAAAACGCTTTTCCCAAACATAACCAAGGTCCTAACACATCCAACGCAAATCCTGGACCTAGCAACAGTAACAACCAAGATAACAGCACTAATAATATTACCTACAAGAATGTCTCGGTTAACTATGAGACTCTCATTATACATATTGGGCAAGCGGAACTGCATGTGTCTATGATACATGTCAAAGGAAAAGAGCCTCAATGTGTTTTTTCCACTCACCGTACTTGCATTACTGTCCCTGGAGCTTCAGTATCAGCCCCATCACCTCCCATGAACTCTCAATATAACATCCTTGATCATTTAGGCAATACCACAACACAAATATCTATCCTAGATTTGTTAAAGTCTTATCTTGTATATCAAGAAATCTTGACAAAAGCCTTATAAGATTCTCGTGTCCCGAATGACATCGACCCCACATAGTTCCAAGTTCCAATGGGACATCTTTCATCAACCTAACAACTAGGTTTTAGTCAAAATTGCATGCCTACCATCAATTCCAATCGCAATCGACCCCTCCATAGAGAGGTTCTCATCGCCTAACATAAAGTAAAGAGGGTCTTGATAGATAATGGCTCTACTCTCAATCTATGTACATTAAAATTCATAAAGCAGGTAGGATATACCCACACTGATTTAAATAATTAGATTATCACTATAAAGGCTTATGATAATGTAGAAAGGGATTTTGAAGGGGTGATTGAGCTTCCAATACAAGTTGGCCCAATTATACAATACACCACTTGTCATGTCCTTGATCTGGACCTCCCCTACAATCTTCTTCTTAGTTTACCATGGATCCATGCCATGCAATCCATCCTATCTACCTATCATCAATGCTTGAAGTTCCCATTTAATGGAATGGAAGTTATGATACATGCTAACCCCCAACCATTTGAATATTGTCATTCACTCGAAGCTTCTTTCCCTCATTCCCATAATTTTCCAGGAGTGGAAATGGGACCACCACCGGCACCCTCATCTAATCCATCACCCATCACCTCACCTGCCCCATCCTCTACATTTGATTCCACTATCACCAAGGTTCAGATCATTGACAAGGGATGTGGTGAGTATGAGATGCATACTGCTTTGAATGTGGCAACCATGCCACCCTCACCACACACATATGTTCAACCCTCTGAATCTGCATCAAAGAAAGAACAAGAGGTAGTCACCTTGAGCTCCAAAAATTTGGGAACCAACACTTATGTATCTCTTGTGTTACCATAGTTAATGCCTAAATATGACATAAGTTAGTGGATATATCATGAAGAACTTGAACCTACTCCTCCTTTAAAGGAATATTTTCAAGAGATGTACCCTTGGCCCTCTAAGTATGTTGAGAAACCTAATTATCAAGGGGGAGGTCTTGGTCCAGAAGAGCTAGGAAGAAAATAGTCGATCGACACTTTTGTACGTCTAAAGAATTCAAGCTTAGGCTATGATAAAAAGAAAAAGGGTCCTATAGCATCAACTAGTACCTCTAATAACGTTACTATGAGTGATGGTCTTTCAAAAGATATACTAGAGAAAGAGTGTATCATACATGCATATGATGATATAGATCATGCAGACCTTTCCTCCATGTTCGAATGCCTATCTATTTGCACCATCATCCTTTCCCTTCGCCATCCCGAACTCATAGATTGGGACCTACGTGACAACACACCTATCAACTCACTTACCTCAATAGATGCCTATGTACATCTTATGGGATTAGGGGAAGATGAACACCCTAGTCACAAAAGTAAGAAAAACAAAAATCCATAAGGGTCACCTAGTGAAAACCTCCTTGAGACACTTCTTGACTCAGAAAAAGTAAAAACAAAGGACCTATCTAACAGTGAAAACCTCAGTGAGGCACCAGAAGATGGGGACGTTCATCTTCCCCTTGTAGGAAAACAGTGGTTTGAACGATCATCCATCTTGATAGAGGAAACACAAGAAATCAATTTGGGAACTGAAGAGGATCCCAAAATCACCTATGTAGCCAAGGCATTATGTAAGAAGAGTATTCCACCATCTCCAAGCTCCTTAAGAAAAACAAGATCAATTTTGTATGGGCATATTCAGACATGCCCGGGTTAGACCCTGCCTTGGTAGTACACCATCTAGATGTATGTCTTGATGCAAAACCAGTTATGTAGAAGCTTCACAAAATGCACCTGCAAGTTTCCCTATTGATCAAGAAAGAGCTGGAGAAGTTGTTGGAAGCCAAATTTATAAGACCCATTGATTACTCTGAATGGATCTCCAACGTTGTGCCAGTAGCCAAACCCAATGGCGATGTCAGAATATGTACAAACTTTTGTGATCTTAACAAGGCTTGTCCTAAAGATGACTTTCCTTTGTCGAACATAGATATGTTGGTTGATTTAACTGTAGGACACGAGATGGTGTCCCTCAAGGATGACTTTTCTGGATACAATCAGATCAAGATTGCTCCCGAGGACTAACATAAAATAGCATTCACTACACCTTGGGGTACATTTTTCTATAACATCATGCCTTTCGGTCTTAAGAATGTGGGGGAAACTTACCAACGTGCAATGACTGTCATCTTTCATGATCTTATCCACATCATCATGGAAGACTATGTTGACTATTTGTTAGGAAAATTAAGAACCAGAGCAGAACACCCTACAGTCCTTAGAAAGATCTTTGAACGGCTAGAGCACTACAAGTTGCACCTCAACCCAAAAAAGTGTGTGTTTGGGGTTACGTCAGGAAAGCTATTGGGCTTCATTGTCTCCAAGAGAGGTATAGAAGTGGATCCAACCAAAGTCAAAGAGATTATGGATATGCCTCCACCGCGCAGCCTAAAATAGTTAAGAAGTCTCTAGGGTAAACTATAGTCCATCAAAAGGTTCATTGCATAGTTAGCTGATAAGTGTCAACCATTCACCCACCTCCTGAAAAACAATATATCCTTCAAGTGGGATCCTATGTGTCAGCAAGGTTTTGACAAGATTAAGGAATACTTGGCTCATCCTCCAGTCCTTATGCCTCCAATCCTAGGGAAGCCACTTTTACTATACATCTCAACTACTTCAGTGGCATTGGGGGCACTGCTAGCACAACATGATGAGTCATCCAAAGAAAGAGCAATCTACTATATCAGTTGAACCTTAGTTGGCTATGAACTCAACTATTCTTCAATAGAGAAGGCCTGCCTAGCCAACTTATCTTCATGACAACATCCTACCCGCTGACCTTACCCGCAATCAACATAAATCATTCATCCAACATACATCCCATTACACCATCATAGGTGATACGCTTTATCGTCGCAGATATGATGGAACTCTTCTTCAGTGTCTCAATGAGGATGAAGCCCACACTACATTAACAGAGGTACATAGTGGTGTTTGTGGGGCCCACTCAAATGGCATGGCCTTGGCAAAGAAGATCCTCAGGGCTGGTTACTATTAGCCTACATTGGAACATGACTCTTGTGACTTTGTGAAGAAATTCTTACCTTGCCAACAACATGTGGACCTAATATATGCTCTTGCTCAAGATTTTCAACCTATCATAGAACCATGGCCCTTTTCTCAGTGGGGTTTTGATTTAGTCAGAAAGATATATCCTCCATCCTCTGATGGCCACACCTTCATTATTACTGCTACTGAGTACTTCACTAAGTGGGTGGAAGCCATACCACTCTCCTAGATAACAGGTACTCAAATATCCAAATTCATCCTCTATCATATTATCTGCAGATACGACATCCCCTCCACCATCATTTTTGACAATGGTAAACCATTCAAAAACCAGGCTGTAAAAGAAGTATGTGACACCTTTCATATCCAACATCGGTGGTCCACGCCCTATTACCCTCATGGTAATGGACAGGCAGAAGCCACTAACAAAAATTTGATCAAAATATTGAAAAAGGTTGTCAACAGTACTGGTCGAGATTGGCACCTCCACATCCACCCCACCCTTTGGGCTTATTACACATCCATCTGCACTCCCACTGGTGCCACTCCATATTCCCTTGTCTATGGTATTGAAGCCATCTTGTCGATTGAAGTTGAAATCCCATCTCTGAGAATATCCTTAAAGAATCTCATCATTGAAGAAGAATCGTGGGTTACTCGACTCACTCAATTGGAGCTCCTAGGTGAAAAGAGGATCAAAGCATACAAACACCTTCAAGCATATCATAATCGTCTCAAGAGGAGTTATAACAAGAAATTTCATCCCCACCAATTTAACATTGGAGATTTAGTTCTTAAAGAGAATTAGCATACACAACAGGATCGAGACAAGAAAGGAAAGTTTAAACCTAATTAGTTGGGTCCTTTTGTTATTACAGCAAAGTATGGATCATGGGCGTACCACCTTGCCACACCTGAAGGGGAGCCCCTCGAAGATCCTATCAACATAATGCAATTGAATAGGTTTTATACTTAAATCAGGTAGGTCCTCCTATCCTGCCATAATCCAAAAAAATAAAAAAAAATTAAAAAATCGCAAAAAATTGAAAAATAGTAAAGAGAAATAAATTCATCCTATGGTGAAAACCACCCTTGGTGGTGCCTTGGATAAGTACAGTTGGTGAAAACTTGGTAACAGGCATCATCCATAGAGAGCTTAATCATTATCTACCTTGTGTCCTAGCTACTGTATGTCTCCATCCATCCTATCCTATCACTTCATCTGCATCCCAACCTTGGCCACTTGGTATATTTTGATTGAGCATTGGATGATTATCCACTATCAGACATCCTAAGCTTTTATCCTCACCTAAGCTTGTGTCATTGGTCTAGTCATCTTGTCGGTCCTTCGTCATCATCTAGAATCCTTCATCGTCTCGGTCTCCATGTAGAACTCACCTGGTCATGTCGGTCTTTTTGGTCTTTGTCGAACTACATTGCCCCTGCACTTTCACATAGGCAAGGTTGATCATTTGATCCACCCCTGGGGCATTTTGACTGTCTCATTTTTTTCCTTCATCATCTACCTCCATCGTCCCCTTTTCGCTCTTATCCATGGTCAGTCGTCGTTTGTCTTTTCAAACTACGTTTCCCTTGTACTTTCACATAAGCAAGGTCAATCTTTTGATCCACCCCCAGGGCTTTATTGCTTTGTCATCTCATCAGCCTCCATTGGTCCTCTTTTCGCTTTTATCCATGGTCTTTTCTTGAACTACAAGGGCTCTGTGCTTTCACATAGGCAAGGCTAATCTTTGATCAGCCCCCGAGCCCCTAGGTCTATAGGGTGTGTCGGTCTTTTGTCTTGTCTCTTGTGTCATGTTGTCAAGTATGCCCTTATCTAGCTGGTTCTTCACAAATGGGGCCCTCTAGTATCGAAAGATCTGATTAATAACAAAAATATTGTGTCATGTGGGTCATCTTAGTTTAGTATCCAACATCGGTCTCAACAGGATGCATCCCTCCTAACAGACCTCATCAATCCCATCCATCCTCTTGATCCTCTAGCAAAGGACATTTGAACTTGATTGATCTTTTGATGCTTTTGAATTTTGTTTATTTTTTGAGCTCCCTATTACAACTAGTCAAGGTTGCCATAATATTTCATATTATGGTGTGTTTTGATGGGTTAACATAGGGGCATATGTTGGGTTGTCCCCACATGGTACCCACCAAGATCTCCCAGATCTTATGTTACGTTGGGACATCCCTTTATGCTTGTGGTTATTCTAATACCTAGCCTGAACAAAGTCTTTGTCACTTTGGGGTGTTGGGATAGCCTTATTTGTTGTGTTTGTTTATGCATTAGATGCTAACTTGCCTTGGTTTTATATACCCTGGCACCTAGTATTTTATGCTATAGAAAAAATTAGTGCTCCAAAGATGGTAAATTAAATTAAGATTGCATTTCATAATCAATTTTGTTGCATGCATCCCTATCCAGTAACCTATGATTTTGGTTGTGCAAATATTCACCTTCTCTTTCTCCCATTCTTCTTAGGATATCAATGGTTTTCGATAGGTGAAATTTCACACCATCTACCCATGCAAGTTCTTATTGACACTTATACTTATGTTCATTACATGATTCATTATAGGTTCATTGCATTCACATTATTATATTATATTACGTTCTTAGGTCAATCATATTTAGTTATTCTAAGCATCTTAGATTCATTTTCATATCCATCCATTTCCATCTCAATTTATATCATTAACATATTACATGCATCGCCACCTGCATCACAAAATGTTAAGTTCATATCCATCATACATAAAATTATAAAAGATGCATCACATCCTACATTACACACATTAGTTGCATCATAAACATAATCACATCATCATAATCACCCATCATAAAATCATAAACATATACATATGCATATATAGAATCATCCATCATATCCATAACATGGTGTCAATAAGGGTTGTAGCATATCATATAAATATCAAAATCATATATCCATCACAATAGTGTCCATCAATATCATCAAAATACATATCCATTGTATACATCATAAATCACAAAATAAAAGTACCTGTACAAGAATCTGAATCAAATACTCTGTACTATCCACCATGCACTTGTCAAAATCTAATATCCTGTCATCTATCAAAGGAGCTTCCCATGTCTGACCTCTATGGAGAATCGAGCACTGGCCCCCTAAGAGGGAGGGTCCCCTGTGACTCATTGTATCCTCGGGTTTGTGTCCCTAATGTCTGGGAAGGCGCGGGCATCTGAGGAGCCTGTTGGATGTAATGAAACGTGCGCTATACCGGATCTAGAACCACATGTTGATAAGTGATCATCCAGTAGGTTGCCTCCCTCATGTACTCAGAACTCTTCACAGTCTGATATCTGACAGCATTTTGCTCAAGTTTGTATCTATCTCGAT
Source organism: Sequoia sempervirens (assembly GCA_007258455.2). NCBI lineage: Eukaryota > Viridiplantae > Streptophyta > Pinopsida > Cupressales > Cupressaceae > Sequoia > Sequoia sempervirens. The sequence goes on from VDFB02353283.1 coordinate 46,021, forward strand.
CTCTAATAATGACTCCTCTCTCTTGTGTCTATGCATCCTGTGCTAACCTCAGCTGATTTCTCTCTGCTACTAGCCATGAAACCTACTCTGTGGCCCTATCCCTCTCATCCTCCATCTATGCCTCCATAGCATGTATATGTGCCTACAATCTTTTCACCTCTAGTCCTGTCTCACCCCCTCACTTTGTGCTACATGTGCCTGACCCTGTGCCACATCTCTCTTAGCACTCTCCACCTGAGCCACTACTACATCCCTTTCCCCCTGTAAGGTCTATCTTTTTCTCTGTGCAGCATCCATCTCCACCTGCATCACCTATACTTGTGATTGTGCTCTATCCCTCTCCCCTGGAGGGCCTACACATCTGCATGCACCATGTTCCTCTCTCTATGCACAATCTCTAATCAGGCCTCTGTCACCTTTGCCCTCACCCTCACATCCCCAAGTGTTGTCTCTATCATTGACACCTTGTCCTAGAGCTCAGTCCTCTCCCTCAACAGCCTTGTCACCTCTATCCTCAACTTCTCCATCTCCCTCTCGGTCTGTTGTCGACCCTCTACTAATACTTGATATGCTGCCCCTCTAGGCTCCTGCTGTCCCCTGGCCTCTATTATACTCATTGCTACTTGTAATTTGTCATGATCCCAGGACACCCTGGCTAGCTCATCGCGTACTCCCTGCACCTGTGCTCGCATGTCATCTCTCTCCCTCTCTACATCATGTACCTGTGAGGTCAGGTGATCCACAATGAAACCATAATCTCTTTGTCCCTCTGCCTGAAGTTTGTGCACCTCAGCCTCTACAATCCTCATCCTCTTTTTTGTCATCCATAGCCTCACCTGGGCCCCCCTCAATAATACAACAGGATCCTTAGCTGGTGCACCTGGTACCAACACCAACGGCTCCACCACATGAACATCAACATCCATAGCATCCATCCCTACCTCATCATGCCCTTTCTCACCACCCGAACTCTCCTCGGTTGTCTCCTCTACCCAACCCTCATCTTCGTCCTACAAATCTCACCTCCCCCTCAAGATCCTCTCTCTCCTCACTCATCCCCATCTCTGGCTCATGGGGCTCTTCCTCAGCTCCAATCTCCACTTGGGCCCTCCTTAGCCATCTACTCCTCCTTACTGCCCTCCTTGGTTGTCCTACAACCCCAGTTTCACCCTATCCTCCATCCTATTGTCCTGCAGTCCCTGCATCCTCCTGCTCAACCCTTCTCTCCACTTGAGTTCTCCTCAGTTGTCCTCTACTCCCTACACCCGTCTATTGTCCCACAACTCCTGCCCCCACCTCAAACACATCCAACATCTCAACCTATGGCCCTCTCCCACCTCCCTACCATGCCGCATTCATCTCAACCTTTGGCCCTCTCCCATCGCCATGTTATGTTGCATCCATCTCCTCCTCCATATTCATCCTCACTTTATGCCTCCTTTATTGTCTCCTCCTCCTCATCCTCTTGAGTTGTCCTACAACCCTGATCTCACCCTATCCTCCACCCTATTTCCCTACAGCCCTTGCATCCTCCTATTGCCCTAGCTTCCTCATGTCCTCTTCACTATTGTCCCCTTTGTCTGCCCTCACTAGCCAATCATTGCTCATCCTCTAATCCAAACCCTAGGGCCCCCACAATCGACTCCTCTGGAGTAATTTGTTGAGGTATGTAACATCTACGCCACCTGGCGTATCGATCTGTCACCCTCACCTCTCTCTCCCCCCAATCCTCCCTACGTAGGGGAATAGCTACAATGTCTCCCAGTGCTCTCTAGCAAACCTTAGAAAAATCGGGTCTCCCCATGGGCGCTCTCGGGTGATCCGTCGAAACATGTCTGGATCCTCCAGAATATCCTGTACAATCCCAAACTATCTGGCCACCCTGTTTGGCCTGTGCACCTCCACTATGTGAAGCTCCCTCCTGACTAAAAATCATCTGGTGCTAAAGTAGTCTCAATGTCTCCTCTCATCCTCCCTCCATATCGTAAACCACCAATACATGTATGGCTGCCACACTATGTGATCCTCTTGTAGGTCATCCAGGGTCCTCCTCCATTCGTCTACATCCCCCTGCCCCTCATAATGCCAAACCCATCCCTCATCCTAACCATACCACTAGGCTACAGGAATTGTCTCATCCGACTGTCCTCTCCTCACCACTCTTGGCTTGGCAATACTAATGTGTTCCCATGCCCATACCTATAACAGCGTCACATGTGTTACGCTAAGCACCTCTTGGTAACAAATGACGTGCATGTCTCTGTAAATATGTGCCAGTACACATGTGTCCCATGAAAAACTCCCCTCTCTCCCCTCAACAATATGTCGTATCACCTCCATAAACCTCAGACTGCAAAAGCGCCTACTCTATTTTGGTAGCAATAATCCACTGATCAATCCACATAGATAAAGTGGTAAGGGTGGCACCCTCAATGAAAAACATCGATCCACATCCAACTATCCTCTTTGAACAGGTAGATCATCTCACCCAAACAGCACCCATACGATGTGATCTAGGTCTGCCCCCATCGATATCACCTCACTCACTAGACACCCCACTATGGATAGCCTCAAAATGTACCACACATCCTCCAGTGTCACTGTCATCTCCCCCGTTGGAAGATGAAATGTCGATGTATCTAAGCTCCATCACTCTATGAGTGTTGTCAGCATAGCCCGATCCGCTCTAATTGTCTGGTATCCTAATAGGTGCAACAATCCTGCCTGTTCCAACGCATCATGATCTACCCTGGTCATGGTTGTTGTCATCGCCGCCAACATCTCTGAGTTTCTCTCATGAGTTCGCAGTGAGTCAAAACTTTGCATCCATAATAACCCACATGTCAGTCCTTTTACCTTTTTCTTTTTCCTCTCCTTCCCCTAGGAAATCATTTTGCTACCTTTTTCTTCTTTTAGCCCATTTTCCATTTCTTCCAGTTTCTTCCCTCTCCCTAGGTCCCCCTGGTTTTAGGCACAATTGCCCCATTTCGGGGCCGACCCGCCCTGGCTTGATGGGCGGATCTACCCTGAGCCCAAGGCGGACTCGCACCGAGCACAAGGCGGACAGACCCCGAGCTCGAGGCGTGCAAGCGAGCTCACTGGGTGTGTGAGCGAGCCCACCCTGGCATGGGGCGGGCCCACCTCAACGTGAGGCGGACTTGCCCTAACGCGAGGCAGACCTGCCCTGGCGTGAGGTAGATTTTCCTCCATCTGGGGCAGACCCACCTCTATTTGGGGTGAACCCACCCCGTCCCGAGGTGGATCCACCTCGAAAAACATAGCCCGGGGACGTATTTCCCCTCTCTTGTACCCCCTCTTCCCATCCTATGCATTCTTTTTAATTTATGAGGTGCATTTACCCTCTGATTGGGAAAATTCACCCCCCCTTCCAATAACTCTAACTACCAGTTTTTCCCACCCATTTGGAAAAATCAAAATTTTTCCCCCAAACCATTTTTCTAAACTACCTCGAAAGAAAAAATCAACTTTTCAAATAAGCATACAAATTAAACAATACATTAAAAATGCTTAAAATCACCTGAAAGATTTTTTACTCTAACCTGGCGTGGAACCGCACTCTCATGGTAAAATCGCCACACCTCATCCCCCCGGTGGATGATATCCAAGTCATAATCCTCCAGCATCTTGTCTCCTCATCTCCTTCCTCTCCTCTTCTCTCTCTTTCACTCAAAGATCACTATGCAAATGAGAAGTGGTAATTTCTAAAATTACCTTATATAACTTTTCCCTCCCTTTTTACCCCTTTTAAGTGAAGGGTATTTTTTCCCCTTTATTTAAAATTCTTTTGGCTCAACTAATTCCCTAACTTCCCAAGGCTGCCATTTGCAAACCATATCTTCGTTCAACTCTATTCAAAAGTCAAACCTGCCTAGTTTTTTGAGCTCTATCCAACTATGCCCTCTATTTTCTCATATCGAGAAGTCACTCGAAGCCCCTTTTTCTTCCCCAAATGTCCTCTCGAGGGGGCATACCCTACCATTTTCCCCATTCCTTTGTCGTGGTCATTTCCTTGCAAGATTGGGGCATCTCCCTTCATTCCCCTCCATTTGGGAAGCTCACGCACCTCCTCCCATGTTGGAACATCATTTCCTAGTCGCTTCCTCTTTAGAGTCATCTACATTTTATTTTCTTTGAAACACTGTTATTCTAACAATATTTTGAAGAGGAGAAAAATGTAGACATCCAAATTTGACCACCCCCATATGGTCAAACTCGTCTACTGTATTCATCTATTTCCTCAATATTAATTAAATAATTTACTTAATTAATATTTCATCTTTCTACCTAAAGTCTCTAAAGTATTTAATTTAACAATTAAATACTTTACCTTACACCTTTTCCTCTCTAAATTAAATAAACATATCAATTTATTTAATTTAGTCATTTGACCTTTTTAAAATCAATTTTAAATTCTTCATTTTTCTCTTTCTTACATCCTCCATAACCCTCTTCTAATATGGATTAAGTTAATTAATCCATGATTAGGATGTGCACTCCTTAATCAGGATCAATGTCACATCCTCCATAATCTCCCACTTGCTTCTAATCTTTCATTAATTTTCCTTAATCATGAATTTATACAACCTTAATCTAATCATCTTGCCACATTTAGCATACATTTTTTGTCAACCTTTACATATCCCACATTTGGCATTGACCCTCTTCTCCATGTGAATTTTTAATTCACATTTATTCATCCTTCACCATGTGAATTTTTAAATCACATTTATTCTTCCAAGGCTCTCCTTATTCCCATGCAAGTTCTAGAACCTTTGACTTGTCACATCACTCACATGTGTCAAAATCTTACCTTTTTGGGAACCTTGTCTTATCCACTAGATTCTCCCAATCATGTGAATTTTTAATTCATATTTATTTCTCCAACTACTTTCCTCTTCCCCATGGAGATTTTTGAGGAATTCTAAAATTCCTCATGTGTCACTTTCATTCTCACTTAGGGACAAGAAGTTCCTTTTTGAGGAAATCTTCTCATTTCCTAAAGTACTTGTCCTTCTTCCACATCATTTGTCCTTCCTCCACATCACTTGTACCTCTTTCCATCTCATCATGTCCTTGGACACCTCACCCTCCACATGTCAAGATGTGAAAGCTTGTGAGTCCTCAACTCACCATAGCCCTTCATCTTGGCCATGGTGGCTTAATCTTGACTGTTGAATTCTCTAGAGAATTCAATTTCTCCTATAAATACCCCCCTTTTTTCATTCATTGACACCTTAAACATTCTAGCACCCTTATGCTATCAAAATTGTGAGTCATCCAAGCCATCATTAAGCATTGTATTCAAGTCATTTTACATACTCATCTTCATTTTCACCTAGTCTAGCTCTCATCTCATTTTGCATCCACCCTTTTATCACATTTCCATCAAAAGGAGCATACATATCAAGCTACATCAAGGGCCAACCAAGGAGATCAGCACCGGCAAGAAAGGTATAATCATTTCATCTTTAGCTTTCTTTTGTGATTTTCCTTAGGCTAATCGTTGAGGTGGTCTTGTGTTTTTATTTTTGCATTTCTAGGTAGTTTTGCACATTTAGATTAAGGGAAAACACTTGCATCCACAGATACATTTTGATTTAACTCAATGACAATCTCAACTTGACCTTCCGGAGGCAGTCAGGTATTGTGAATGTCGTCTTCATTAAAATTTGGTGGAAGAGTTGATGGTGTAGCTCCATCTTGATCTGATGGATCAGAAGCTTTGGCAATTCCAAAGTAAGACTATATGGTCCCTCTATTTCTAAGTTTTGGACATTTTGATGGCCTCCCAGTCTCTTCACTACCCTGAGGAGTGGCAAGAACCTCACCCTTGCTACTCAACATATTGACCTCTCACTTCGAATAAAAACTAGAAAAAAATGTCTTCTTATTTAAGGATAAAGAATATAGATCTCATTCCCCACTCAATAGCATCTTTAACTTTAAGACTGAAGCAAGAATGGAAAAGAGATAAAGAAAACTTATTATTAACACTATGAAGAAATGATCACTCACCTTTAAGTCTATGTTTTTGGCTTTCTCTGACTTTTGAATTGAGAAGTAGAACCTCAAAACTTAACAAAATGTGTAAGAATAAATGATAGTTTCAATTGTATTTATATCAATCCATATTTGGTGAATTCCGCGGGATTTTTAAATATTATATTAAAAATTTGGTGAATCTCACATGCTTATACAATGATACGTAATTTTCAAGGTGAAATGTGTCCTCAAATGTAATTATTTTTTAATGTTATTAGCAAAATAGGTCCTCATAAGCAACTATTTATAAATTTTAATTGGTGAAATGGGTCTTCACAAGCAACTATTTATAAATTTTAATTGGCGAAATGGGTCCTAATACAATGTTGTTTTAATAGTATTGGCGAATATATAGGTATTTTATTACATGCTTTCGGGATTCCAGGCAAAAATATTAGTCGATCCATTTGAAACACGTACTTTGTTATGGCAAATTTGTTGCTTAAATATGCTTCATAAAAAAAAAACTCATTGGCTAATGGATATACATTGGACCTATAAAATTTGGACGATTTGGACACCCTATTGGTTTGCGCAAATTCGCCAATTTTGACTTGGCAGATTTCTAGAATTCACCAATTGGTGAAGATTTGCCACTAAAGTTTTCCTTGATATAGAGGTTGTAAATGATGGTGTAGGAGGAACTTGTTGGAGGTGGTCAGTTTTTGGTGGGTTGGATCCCACGAAGAAGTATAGAAAGGAAGAATAAATATGGTGAAGAATGATGGTCTATGGTGAATGTGAGTGCATGAGAAGAAGGATGAATAGAGTGCACAATTGGAGGAGGATGGCAAAAATCCCAACTAAGTGTTGGAAGAAGCGAAAGAAGAAATTCCTTTTGTCTAAATCAGTTATGGAGTTCGTTGCAGGTTGTCACAACCCAAAAGAGTAGTCCTCTACTACACCACTCCATTTTGTGAGTTCTACTCACAAAAATTTTCCTACCTGGCGTGTCTGATGTAGGAGCATCTGGGCAGATTGGCAATCAGCATCAACAAAAAATAAGTTTCAGGTTTGAATTCACTTTTGGTGTGTTTTGGGGTTCATGTAGCATCTTTCAACTTTGGAAAGCTTTTGGTTTGTTCAAATTTTCTTAAAGTTGATTTTGTCAGATTGTCATTTTAAGGCTTTGTAGGCAATTTTCAAAAATTATTTCTAGAAAAATCGTAAGGATTGGAGTAGAATACTTTGGTAAGGGCATTCATGGAGGTGGCATGTGAAATATGCAAAAAGAATTAAAGTCATACATTTTTCAGTTTGAGAGGTTTTAATGTTGAAAGTTTGTTAAAAATTGTTAACAAATTATGAAAAAAATTAATATCTCATGATTTTGGAAGGTTAGAGTAAAGTTCTTTTGTAGGGGTCCATGGGATACCATTCCAAGCTTGCATGCCAATTTTTGTGCGAACCGGATCAATCTCAATTTTTTCACTTATGAGCCCCTGATTCCGCACTTCCAAAGAACCGATTTGATTAATTTTATTTTGCAAAGGTATTATGGAGGCCATGGAAGTAAAATATCAGTTTTTATTGCATATTTAATTATTTTTCTATTGCATAAATCATATGGGGGTGTTTGGAACATAAAAGAGGTAAAAAAATCATGATTTTAGAGTTTTTAAATTTCTCATAATAGAGAAAAACGCCCCTTGAGTAAAGGTAGCATTTGGAGGAGTTTCTAAAAGTTTAAATACCTCATTTAAGGCTAATTAAACATAGCATATGCAGAGCAATTCTTGAGGGAGAGTTGGGAGCCCATTCTAGCGCAATTATTGATGATGCTCAATGTATTTTTTAGGGGTTTTTGAAGAAAAACGTGGGAAGAAGTTTGTGACAAAGGGGAAGGAGAAAAATACCTCTTTAGAGGTATTCGTTGAGGGTTTTGGTTGCAGGTTTGAGCAACACCAGTGAAGGAAAGACAAGACACCAGTGTGTGAGAGGTGCAAATATTTTGGAGTTGTGTGAAGGTCTGAATAGCAGCAAAGAAAGCTTTGGAGTGGCAAGAAGAAGCTACAAGGAGAACATTTATGGAGATTTGATTTCAAAAATGTATTGATCAATTTGTATTTGTATAAATTTGAATGAAAGAAGTTTTAAATTTGATTTGAAATGGTTTCTCTCTTTGTTTAATCTCTGTTGTTTTGTGAGTTGTGGATTGGGGTGGTTTTTGTTTGCATCAGATAGTAATCTAGAAACTTAGGGAGAGGATAATGTCCACTAAATTTGACAAGACCACAAGATGATAAGTTGATTTGATACTCTAGCAAGATGATGAGGTTTGATATTTTTTTTATGTGTGTCCAAAGGTTGGTTTGATGTTTGATCTATGATGATGCAAAGACTGGTCTAAAAGACTAATGATGTCTAAGGATGCTAATAAAGTTTGATAAAGATTTGATTTGATGTTTTTATCCAAAAGGTCTATGTTGCAAACCCTAGGTATGTTGTGACAGAAATTTTGACAACTGAGCGAGATAGTATGACAAGGTTTGAGACCAATTTTGAAAAACTTGAGCTAAGAAGGAATACAAAAGTGAGGAATTTTTTAGACATATGTGATAGAATCTAAGACAATAGAAAGCTTTTATAGAGGTAGTCGCGACATCAATGACAAGAATGACTCTATTTAGATACTATGACTGGTAGATGAGAAGAATAAGCATAGTGAATAGTTGCACAATAGTGACCAGATGCTTCGACAAGCACAAGTAGATGTTGAGCAATAACAATAGTATTTTGAGATAGACGCATTAAGATGCACAACAACGACCCAGGTTTTTGACAAGTGTGACTCTATTTCCTAGTTTCTAGTTTGATGACATTTTTTGACAATTTTACAAGTTGAAAGTTTAGGTCTAATGTTAAAGGTGATTTGTTTGAAAGAGAAAGTGATACACACAAGAGATAAAGTGTGCAATAATTGACTCGATAGGTACGGGGGATATTCCACAAGCTTTCTTCCATAAAGCTTACTAAGAAAGATTTGAAAAGCACATTCCTATTTATTCAAGTGGGTACATCTCTTGATTCAAGCCTACACAATAAAATACCTTGCTTGAATGGATGACTAGAGTATGCACGCATACACAATACACCTCTTACCATGAAATGAAAAAATATCATTTCAAGGTGTTTTTTTGTCTCAACAAGCAATCTGTACATGACAAATATCTTCATGGAATGACCAACTATCCCATTGCACCTTCTCAAGAAATGTTTCAGAAAAACTTGGCTTTAGCTTCTAAATAGAACAGTTTGAAATGACTCAATGAACACTAGAGCTATACTTCAGATGTAAGACACTAAAGTCTCTAATCGACTAGTGTGTGGTCTATACACCCACATCAAAATTGACACTCAATGTATAATGTCCCTAGATAAGTGCTACTTTCCATTTTTCACCCTTTAATATAACCTTCCTGAACATGTGCTTTGAGGTCACCTTGAGTTCTCTATTATGGGATGTGTCTCAAAGGTAGACCTCTCTACTAAAAAAAGAAAGGCTTATTGTCTTGATATTTCTCTTCACCCAAGATCATCAGGTAACACAAGGGGAGAGGATAGGTATACAAGACACCTTCGATGACCCAAAAAATGTGAAGCTCGAGATGTTTCTCATCACCTAGGATCATCAAATGATGCAAGGGGAGAGGATACACATTTGACTTTCCAAGCATGAAAGACACTTTAAAGCAATTCATCTTTTAAGCACCAAACTAAGTGTTTGCTATTCTAACAAGATAGAAACAAAATGATTGAGTAAATTGATTTTTTGACAAGGGCCTACAAGCAAAGTGTTAGTAGTTTGATATTGATTTGTCTTCGATTGTTCATCCTAAAAAATGAATGGATTAAAATTTTATAATGATTTTCCTTCACCCTACAAGATCTGCATGATTAGGTTAGATCAAAATCAATCAGCAAACAACAACTAGATTAGGGTTAGGGTTAGAAAACCAAAATCCAAAAGTTTAAAAAAAAAAATAGTAAGTAGGAAAAAAGAAAAATGTGGCTTTCTTTCTACAGTAGTGAGCCTTTTTTGAGACAACCGCGCCCAGATTTCGAACAAGAGCAACCCCATTAATGATAGTAACTTCTGTAAAATACAATTGCACCCTAGAAACTTGCAACTTATGAAAAACTTAATAAAAATGTTAGATCATGGATGTGGGTCCCACCAGGCGTGTCATTTAATGTAAGGGGTAAAATTGGAAAGGATTACTAACAATGTATTCAAACAAGGAAACCAAAAAGATAAGATAAAACCCACATACCAATGAGATAAAATTGAACATATAATCAAGTTATGAATTCAAACAAAGGTTAATCAAATCAAATACACAATTGAATCCAAAAACAATAACAATCTTACCATCCCATTGTGAAGTAACTTGTGTTGGTTGAAATGACAGATTACTTCAACACAAAGCCTCGATGATAACTTGCAAAAAGATTGATATGTGATGACCTAGATGTTATGATAATGCTCTCAATTGCTCAAGATAAATGCTCAAATGGACATAACTTAGTTGTGAAAATTCTAGGTTTTGAATGTGAAGGATGAAGGGGTATTTTATAGATTTTAGGAAATTATATCAACGATCTGGATTAAGAGGTGTTGATTTGAGATCAAAGGATGAGAATGAATCAGAGGAATTGATTGCCTAGTTAGCTGACTACAACTAGTTGCATGATTTCAATCAACTAGTTGCATGAGATATTGATTAAAGTGTTAAGTCAAATGATTGATTAGAATACTTTAAGTGAGTGAGAGTTAAGAGAATTGATTGATCAAAAGAGTGGTCAATCAATATCAGTTGACTAAGAGAGTTTCAATTAAGATTTGAGGGAATAATACATTATATAATTAATTAATTATTGGAGGAATGTGCAAGATAATATTGATTAATAAATAATTATTTATCAATGGATGATGTTTGAGATAAGTTAAGTCAAGATATTTTGAGGGGAATTACGATAATTATTTAATTCATGCATGATGGTAAGTGATTTAATTAAATAATTTAAAGATAATGATTTAATGTTAGAAGGGGGTTTGATATTTAATTAAATAATTAATTAATAACTATTTAATTAAAATAAAAGAATAAGTTAAGTTAGTGACATAATTAAATAATTAATGTTTATTTAATTAATTAGGAGGAATGAAAAGATTAAATTAGTGAATTAGTTAAACAATTCAAGATTATTTAATTAATAGAGAGAAATAGGGTTAAATGATGGAAATGATGTTAAAAGGGGATTAATAATGCAAATGAAGTGAAATGATGCTAATGCAATAATGGTAATGAAAATGATGTCAATAATGGAAAAATGCAGTCTTGGGATGTGTTATATGTTGAAAGAATGAAGAAGGTTGTCATTAATGAGTTGTCATTGATGTCAATATTGTATGAATAATGATTACAGAAGAGACATTTTTAAAAGGTTTGATCCGCACATAGAAACAATTAAGTATTTTTGCTAAGGGTCTACACCGGTAGATTTAGTGCATAGAGCCCTTCGATAATTTGGTATGCATTCGTTCACCCTTAGATATTTACTTCTATGGATTTAATATGTTGTTTATGGTTGTCAGTAGTATCTTCATTTAGAATTTAACTTGGTTTGGATAAGTGTTTTGTAAGTTACAAGTAACAGAAGATCAACATGTAAGGTTTAGACAGTTTTCTATGTAATGGCTATAACTTATCCGATCCACACTCCTTCGCGGATTTGGGTTAGACCTTGTGGTTTTGGGAAAATTTAAATGGGTTTCAAAGCATTGTGTTCTCCAAATGGCATGATATTTTGAGGTCCATGTGTCCTATGATGATGAATAGTTGGAGTATTTTGTTGTTAGCTCCTATGCCTAGTTGACCTAATTATGTAAAGGGTTGTAGAGATTAAATATATGCTACAAATGTAAGAGGGAGCTATTATAGGTCCATGCCAACCTATATTATGCTTTGCACATGTTGTGTTTGGCATGAAGGCATTTTTATTTGAATCAGGTGTCGACAAGGCATGTTTTGTATGTTTTACGACTACATCTAATTAGGCCAACCTAATTGATGTTTGTGATGAGTTTGATATATATACAAGGTTGTTTTGAGATTGTAGATATCAATATTTTTTTGTACATGATCTAAATACAAGCAATGATGTGAAAATATACAGAGGTAGTGAATAAGCTATGGAATTTGAGAGGAGTTGTGCAAATATAAAGCAAAGTAGAGATTTGTAATATGAGTTAGATGAAGTGTATCAAGTCAATATTTTAAGCTTCCAAGGAACTGAATCTTGCATATGGTAGATGCATTTGTATCAGTTCAAATCTTGGTTGTGTAGCCACAAACTCTCTTCTTTTTCTCTTTCTTTTCTCAATGAGCATGAGTTCACTTAGATAGTGAGTCCACCTGCAGTGAGCATTTTTGTAATATACTATAACTAGTTATAATATATTGTGAGTTAATCCTCACCGTTCTTTTTCCCATTTTAGGGTTTTTCACGTAAAAATCCTAGTGTTCATGTGTTATGTGATGTTGTGAATGTTTTCATTATTTCATTCTTTATAACAGTTAAAATATGCTTTGGTAATTGGATGGCTATGTTTGAATGGTTCAATAGAATATTGATTCACCCCCCCTCTCAGTATTACAAGTGTTTAACAATTGGTATCAGAGATTGGATCCCTGGAAGGAGCTTGATCGCTTTGGGAAGATCTTGGAGATTGAACACATGGTTGATAGAAAGTTTTCTATTCCTCTAGAAGATATTCCTGATATTGAATACACAGAAGAAGATTGCATGCTTGACAAAGATGGAGAACTCGAAGTTTCTCTTGAAGATCTTGACAAAGTTGAAGGTGAAAACAAAGATATGAAGGAAAATATTAAAGAAGAAAATGAATGCATTAGAAAATTGAGAGTAAATCAAGAATTTTAGAGGAAGGCATAATGAAGTCAATGAACAATTGAAGCAAGCAAATGAAGACATCACTAATTGAAAGTACAAGTTGAAGAAAATAAAAGAGTCGGGGAATGTCTAAATGCAATAGTGGAAAGAAAATCTGATGAATGCATGAGGCTTGAACAAGAAGTGGTAAATCTAAGATCAGATCTGGAGAAAGCAAGAAGTCATGAAGATGAATTCAAGAAAAGTTCTACAATGCTTGATGAGTTGATTGCAAGTCAAAAAGCATCCAAAGACAAAGGTGGTTTGGAACTTGGAAACAATGAAAGCTCAAAAGCACATCAAACACCTAATACAAAAAAGAAGATCAATGAACTAGAGAAGACTGAAGACAAGAAGAATAATGGCAAGATCTGGAATCAAATAAACAGTGCTAGAATACCTTTGATCAAACAACTGAATGCTCAAAGGTACCCATCTTTCAACGGTATTTTTTATTCTTGTAATAAATATAAACATAGCACAATGGAATGTAGAAGCAGAATAAATCAAAATGTTCCATCATTTACTGGTCAATGCTTTACATGCAAGAAATTTGGTCATAAAGAAAATGAATGTTGAAGTCAAAAGATAAATGCATATAACAATGGTAGAATGATTCAACCTTTCAATAGTTATTGTTATACATGCCATGTATTTGGACACAAGGATAATCAATGTAGATCTAGGATGAATGGAAGGAATGTTGTTCAAAAGAATTTTGTATGTCACAATTGCAATAGATCTGGACATATTGCTAAGTTTTGTAGAAGTAGAAACACAAGGAAGGATAGTCTGGTAAAGAGAAATGAACCAGTTAAAAAGATTGATTTGATTGAAGTAAAGAAGGAAATGGAAAAGATTTGGAGGAAGAAGGAAGAATTAGAAACTACAAATGAATTTGTTCCCTCATCCAATGCAAACATCTCCTTCAGGAATTGAACCTAAGCATTAGATTAGGGGGGGCAATAAAAGATAATCAAACAACCCCTGGCTAATATAAGATGCCATGTCTTAGCACAAAGATATGTGATAGAGGTGGACAATGTTGATATTTTGGAGGTGTCTAGAGAAAATATACAACCGCAGAGATTTGTGGAGTGATTTAGGATTTACTGTTGCACAGAGAAGGGTTTTATCAACTTTATTGGTTGGTGCATTAGATGTGAATTAGGGCAGATCAAAGGGTTATAAGTTTCAACACTTAGTTGACTTAATTCACTTTTGTGCATTTGGAGCAAGCAAAGCAAGTTGGAGTGAATTCAAGAGATCAAAGGTGATTTGTGAAGCAGAGCATTGAAACCATAGTTTTGACTAAGCAAGAAAAAGGAATTTACCATTGTTTTTGTGTCATAAAGTTGAAATAGAGTTTTTTCTTTAAGCATTTGAATTTGATAGAGATGGAAATACCTACTATAGTGAATGTTACTGAGAGGCCTCAACCAAAATTTAAGAGATGCCTCATGAAAGCGTATGACAATGACCCACTCAAAGATTTCTCAAGCATTCCATATAGGGTTCTTGCCTATAGAGGATATCAGGGCTTATACCCACAAGAAAATAGAGGAATATGATCACGTAAAATTTATTGGCCTATGGACAAAATAATTAATTAGAGACAGTTTCCAAATTAAGCCAAAGCATAAAAACCTAGTGATGAAGAAATTGGACGTCTGGAAATGGTTTCCAAATTTCTATTATGATAATAAGTTTGTGAGAATGAAATTGAGTATATTGCATGATAAGTTCATATGGACCAACATGCCTAGTTTAATAAGTAAGGAAGTTATTAGGGAGGTTACTAGACTTTGTACCTTCATACCTATACCAGTATTGAAGTTTATTAAGAATGAAGTAGTGATGGAATTGACTAGAGCCACATTCGACATAAGAGCTTTAATAGTGAAACCTATATAGAACCCTACAATGAGATATGTAGTCATGGTCATAGGTTATAACATATACTTCACAAACAGAGAGAATTCTATGTTAGCCACCACAATTAACGTGGCTTATGAGATGGAGAAAGGAAAGGATTATCATTTGTGTGAGTTACTCAAGAAATAAATTTTTGAGAACTTGAAGAAAACCAAAGAGAATAAATACTCCTTCAAGTTCGATTCTTTGGTTGTTTGTTTGCTATTTTACTTTTTAAAGGAGCTTCCAAGAAGAAACAATGTTATGTGGGCTAAGAATAGACTGGTAGCCCATCATATCTTGGACTACTTACACAGCATTAGTGACATGAAAGAATAGGATGGAGCACTTACTCCATTATTTACAATATTTTAGAATAGAATTCATGAAAGCGAGAGGATCCCTAAGTCAATGGTAGATAAATATCAGAATGATATCACATTTTTGGTTACATTTGACGAATGCATTATTGAAGTTGTGGAAGCCAAAACTGTTTAGATTATGCCACTTGGTTATGAAACTAATGAAGAAGTCAATAGCTATGTTGATATATTGTTGAAGATCCCTAAAGACACTACTCAAAATATATGGCACATTTGAAGAGAAATCTATGGAAGTGCATATGAAATTGAAGAAGCTAGAAATAGAGAATAAGGTGGAAAATATGGTGAATGAGTATGCCAAGAGTAAGGGGTTTACAAAATAATAAGTGCAAGAGGCAAGAGAAAAATCAAAGGGAGAGACAAGCATAGCAAGTGGGTCCATAGGACCTAGAAGATTTGGAAGAACAACTTCCACCACTCCTAGTATCCAAAAACCCTCCAGTAGAACTAAGAGAAAGGAGACTAGTGCTCTGGTGAAAGAAGATAGGCCACAAGGCTTGAGAGGAGAAGGAAAGCTACTTTGGTAGCCTCCTCTACTACCACTATACCAAAAAGAAGAAAATAGAAAGATGTGAGAGAGAAAAACTTGAGTATACTATCTGAAGAAGAAGAAAGGATGAAGGACCCTAGTTGGTCCTGAAAAGAAGTTGCATTGGCACAAAGGGACAGAGGTTAGATATCGTTGATACATCTGAAGAAGAGGAAATTGAGAAGGAAAAGAAAGCCCTTGGAATACACATGCATAAGAAGATGAAAGAAAATAAGGAAAAGAAAATAGAGACAAGTGATCTGGAGAAGAAGAAGAAGAAAAATTTGGAAAGACCTCACAGTCTAATGAAGTTGGATACATTGTTTAAAGGTATTTTGCATCATGAAATGTTGGAAGAAATTAACAATGAATTTATATCAAAATGCGGATGAGGTGGACAAAGCCATCATAATTGAAGCAATAATCAAATACATTATCATCATAGAAGCAAATATGAAGAACATAAAGAAGAAGGTTCCAAACAATGTGTGGAACATTTTGATGGAGAGGAGAAAGGAGGCAATAGAGAAAGAGGATAAGATCATATTCTTTGGATAAAATTGGCTTCTCCTTATTTGATGTTGATAAGGCCACATTGGCCCAAGTCTGTAATAAAGAGTTTAGAACTAGACAGAGGGTTACAACTCTTATGGGAAGAGAGCAGGATCAGCTTGAGAAGATGCAAAGGAAAATATAAGAAAATATCATTGATATTTCTTAGAAGTATGGCATGATTCCCATTGCTACCACTAGTAAAGAACAAGATCCAATAGGAGAAGACAGTGGAGTTACTAATGTAGAGGAAAATATTGATAATGCTCCTCTGGATATAAAAGAACTATTACAAGAAAATATTGAGGATAAGAAGGTTGCAGAAGGAGAAATAGGGACTAGAGATGAAACTACAAAGGATGACACCTTTATTCCTCTAGTGACATAATATAGAATCTAAGACAAGTCTACTTTCCCACTGGTAAACAATGATCAAGGAAATCCAGAGACATTTGTCCCTTTAGAAGACACAAAATAGGCCACCAGTGAAGGTGATAAACATGATGTGAATAAAGAATAAAGGCAAGTGAATGAAGAATATAGGGGAAGATAAGATGATGGTGAGAAGGAAGAAGATGAAGAAAAGAATGAGAATGAAGGGATTGAGCGAGGAGAGAAGGATAAGGAAAAAGGAGAAGAGGAGAAAAATAAATATGAAGACAAAGATAAGGATAAGGCCTCTGGAGAAGAAAAGGAAAAGGAAGAAGAGAACAATGAGTCTAGAAAGAATGAAGAAGCCGAGGAGTTACTTAAGCCTTCGGGTGAATCTTCCTTTGGTAATCCCTTGAAAGGTCTCTTATCTAAGCAATTAAGGTTCCAACTAATAGTTTCATCACAATTATTGTAGTTTCCCATGCAACAAGGTAGTTTAGACTTAGATAAAATATCTCCTATAAATAAGTTATAGCTAGGTGATATGTTTCACATATCTATAAGAAAAGAAATTATCAAAACACACCAAAGGAGTGGTGAGTTAATGGATGAAGCTATAAATCCTTGCAAGAGATAACACCTAGGAAAAATGTTAATACATCTTTATCTACAATAGAAAACTTCAAATTAGTGATTGACTCCTTCAAGGAATATGCCTATAGTTTAAAGGGACAAGTTGAATCAGAGGTTGAGATAAGGAGCCTTGCAGAAAAAAAGTTGCTATAGATTACAAAGAAGTGAGTATCTGCACAAAAAAAAGTTGAAGAGTGTTTGAAAGAGGTCCAAGCATGTGAAGAAGAGGCAAAAAAAAAAAAATTGTATTGCATGAAGTGGCTAGATGCCACACAAAGCATAAAGGATGAATGAATTCAATTGAGTCATAGATAAGTAATGCATCAAGTGCCTATGATCCGACATAGGATAGAGATGAACAGCCTAGTTACCCTAAAGAGCTAGAAGGAAGATATAATCCAGCAATTCAGGAAGTTAAGGGACTTGGTGAAAATAAAGCATATACCTATCCCAAGTTCCCTTTCCTATACTAATAAAATTTCAAAGTTAAATCTTACTCCCAGTACTTCGAAAGAAGGAGAGTAAAAATTGGTGGAGCTTGAGTCTTAATATAGAACACTTGCAGAAGAAAAGAAAAGTTGGGAAGAAGGTAAATCTTCTTGGAAATCCATTCTATAGAAGCTTTAGGGGTCAATATCTTCAGGTTGACCATTTCTACTCATGCATTTTTCAATTTTTCAAGTTTACAAATTCTTTGGTAATTATGCAGATGGATTAGAAGTCTTTTGGTTAACTTCCTAAGGGGGATTTAGTACATTCATTCAATTATTTAAATTTGTATATATGTCTGAGGGGGGGTATACAGAGTGTTGGTACTAGTACACCCTTTTCCATTGATGTCAAAGAGGGAGAGATACTTGGAGAAAAGTTTAGGAGAGAAGCTATGGTGTTTTTTTGGCACATGTTGCCATCAATGACAAAGGGGGGGATTGTTGAAAGAATGAAGAAGGTTTATTTAATGAGTTTTCATTGATGTCAACATTGTATGAAGGATGATTGTAGAAGATACATTTGCAAGAGGGTTTGATCCACATGTAGAAACAGTTAAGTATTTTTGCTAAGGGTCTACATCGACAGATTCAATGCACAAATCCCTCTAATAATTTGGTCTACATTCATTTGCCCTTAGAGATTTACTTTTTTAGTTATAATATGTTGTTTATGGTTATCAGTAGCATCTTCATTCAAAATCACTTGGTTTGGATAAGTGGTTTGTAAGTTGCAAGTAACATAAGATTGGCATATAAGGTTTAGACAATTTTCTATGTAATGGCTATGACTTATCCGGTCCGCACTCTGCCGTGGATTTGGGTTAGACCTTGCAGTTTTTGAAAAATGTTAATAGGTGTCAAAGCATTGTGTCCTCTAGATGGCATGACATTTTGAGGTCCATGTTTCCTATGATGATGAAAAGTTGGAGTATTTTGTTTTTAGGTCCTATGTTTGGCCAACCTAATGTATGTAAAGGATTGCAAAGATTAAACATGTGCTACGGATGGAAGAGGGGGCTATTATAGGTCATTGTTGACCTATATTATGCTTTTCATGTGTTGTTTTTGGCATGAAGGCATTTTGATTTGAATTAGGTGCCAACAAGGCACGTTTTGTATGTTTTAGGGCTACATCTAATTAGGCCAACCTAATTGATGTTTACGATGAGTTTGATATATATACAAGGTTGTTTCGAGATTGTAAATATCGATCTTCTTATGTACATGATCTGAATATAAGTAGTTATGCAAAAATATACAAAGGTGATCGAACAAGTTGTGGAAGTTGAGAAGAGTTGTGCGAATGTAAAGCAAGGCAGAGATTTGTAATTTGAGTTAGATGAATTGTATCAAGTCAGTGTTTTGAGATTCAAAGGAACTGAATCCTTCATATGGTAGATGCATTTTGTATCAATTCAAATCTTGGCTATGTAGCCACAAAATCTCTTCTTTCTCTCTTTCTTTTCTCAGTGAGTAGTGAGTTCACTTGGATAGTGAGTCCACCTATAATGAGCATTGCTTTATAACAGTTAAATATGCTTTAGTAATTAGATGGCTAATGTTTGAATGGTTCAATATAATACTAATTCACCCCCCCTCTCAATATTACAAGTGTTCAACACAATATGCATTTGGAATTTTTACATGTATACACAATGTTATTTGGGAAGGCATGTAGAAGAGAGGAAAGCATGATCAAAGGAGTATTGGTTGACTATTGTAAAGCTTCAGGATAGAGTGTAAACTAGAAAAAATAAAAAATAAAATCTTCAATATCCATCCTAGCATATTCATGAGGGATGTGACAAGAATTTTAGATTTGAGAAGCACTAAGCTCACTGGAGATTCCTGGGGATTTTTCTATTCACAAGAACTAATAAGAAAGGGTTATGGGAAGCATTCTGGAATAGTTGTAGGAAAAAAGTGGAAACTTGGAAAGGAAGATGGTTGTTGTCAACAAGAAGAATTCTGATGTTGAAGGAGATTGTATATATAATTCTAATTTATTCCATAACATGCTTAAAATTACAAAAGAAAGTGGAGGAAGGGTTAGACAAAATCATGTGTAGGTACTTTTAGAGTGAGGTGGGGGAAGACCTAAAATTTCCATTGATAACTTAGAACAAGATATGTAATCCAAAAATGGTAGGATGGGTGGGGCTCAAATAGATGACCATGACGAATTTCAAAATGGGAGAAAAATGGTATGGAACATGTACAGTTAGCAAGAATAGAAGTGGGTGAGGACTCTTCAGAATAAATATATGGATTCAAAGGATCTAACCCATATTTTCACAACCATAGATCCTTTGAGAGGTTCAGCAATATGGAATTTTATTCTGGAATGTAGGGTTATTATCACCAAACATGTGACATGGGATGTTAAGGATGGTCACAGGGCTCTATTCTAGAGAAATTTGTGGGATGGTCATGAAGCATTGGCTTGAGATAGATCATTGGAGGATCTTAGAACAAAATTAAGTTGTGAGTGGGAAAAAAAGGTTAGGGATTATATGGAGTGGCATTGGTAGAATGGGATAGAACAGTGGAGATGAAAAAAATTTCAAGATACAGAAGCCCTAGAAGATCAGAAGTTGGCATTGCAATAAATTCTCAAAGAAAGGCAAGTTATTATCATGGAGGAAGAAGACAAGGTGAGGTGGTGCAAGGTAAATTATGGAGAATACAGTGTGAAATTGGGGTATAGGATTAAGGAAAATGTGATAAGAAAACAAGATTGGTTGGAAAACTTATTTTGGCATCGATTGTGTCTCCCAAAGGTGGGAATGTTTGTGTGGATGGTTGTTTAAAAGAGAATACTAATGAAGGATAGGCTAACTAAAATTGGGATACAAGGTCCTAGTCATTGTGTTTTGTGTGAGAAGGTGAGGGAAGATGTGAATAATTTGTTGCTTGGTTACAAGTATGTTGAATTTTGTTGGAAGAGTGATGAATAGGCTTGAATGGAAAAGCTCATTGTTACAAGATATCAAAACCCTATTTTGATGTGGCCTAACATCCAAAGGAAGGCACTATTCTAGAGCATATCGATAGTGACACCATCCATCAAAATTTGGGAATTGTGGAAAGAACATAACAAAAGGATCTTTTAAGAAAGGGAAATTCCTAAAGAACAGCTAGCAAGAAAAATGGAAGTAGTGATAACAGAGGTAGTTAACACAGTGGAAAGGAATTAGAAGCTAAAAAAGAATGGATTTTTAAGATGGTATGGGGAGATTTAGAAGGCATGGTTGGGGCTAGTATTTCCCCCTATTAATGGGGCTAAGGAGGATAATCCTACTTTTAACCCAAGGAGGAGAGTGGTGTGGAAAACACCAAAGGAAGGTTGGGTGAAAATCAACTTTGATGGAGTGGCTAGAGGTAATGCTAGGGCGAGTAGAGAAGGCTATGTGATTAAAGATAATAATGGAGAAATATTGATGGAGCAATTGTTATGCCTTGCATAACCACCCCATTTTAGTTTGGAACAAAATGGGTCCCCCTTTGTTTTTGTTTGTTTTTGGGTTTTTGTTCGGGTCTTAGGAGTTTTCTTTTTTTGCTCCTAAGTCTTTTTTTCTTTTGCTCTATCGGAAGCGGAGCTGGAAACAAAACTAGATTTAGAACTTCTTCAAAGTTCCTAGTCCAAGTTTGGTTCCAACTCGAGTCTGCTTTTCTTATGTGTTTCCTTTCGTTGTCTGTCAGTTTGTCTGACACTCTCAGGTTTGTTTCTCCCTTGAGTTGTTTTTCATTTTCTTTGTGTCTTATTTTTCTCATCTGGAAGTGGAACCGAGATTGGAATCTAACTTGGAATTTTCTAAATTTCTAGTTTTTGTTCCTGTCTCGATTCCAAGTTCGTTCGTTTGTTTTGTCTCCTTGTTTCTTTAGTGTTTGGGCCAGGTCCGATTTTCGTTCTGAACCCACTTCCCTTTGTGCTTGTGTGTCTTTGTTTTGTTCCTGCAACTTCGTCAGACCCAAAACTGGAACCGGAATCAAACTTTGAACTTTGTGAAAGTTCTATTTCGATTCCACTCTGTATCTGCCCACATTGTTTCTTTTTCTTCATCGTTGCTTTGTTGCAGGACCAAAACTGGGTTGGAAACTGGGTAGGGAACTTTTTACAAGTTTCTTTATTTTGTCTCTAACTCAGGTCCGTGTTTGCCCTGCTTTGGGTTTTCATGGGACTTAACTGGTTGTTCACGTTGTTTTCTTTGCCTCCAACCTACCGTATTTATGGCATTAATTATAGCCTCTTCGCACACACGAATTGATTTTAAATTGTTAATCATGCTTAACTGGCTCATTATCTTTGTTATATAGAATGTTTGAGTGAACCAGAGCTAGAAAAGCTTCAAGAGGATCAACTTGATTAAGGAGGAAAGTTGCAGAGCAAATCTTGGTTGAATTTCAGTCTTTCCTGGAGAGCATTTTTAGGTAGGGCTCTTCTCCTTCTTCTTCCCACTTTGTGTTTTTGTGTTGTTGTTTTGTTTTTCGTGTTTTGGTGCATTCATGGAGTTCTCTCCTATGAATTTTTTCCTTCCTGTTGTTTTTCGTTGTTTCTTGTTTTCTTTTTGTTCCTGCTTTATTATTTCTTCTTTTTTGTTTGTTTGTTTTTGTATGTTGTCGCTTTCATGACAAGTGGTTTGTTGTCGTGCCCTAGTTTCTAATTAGGGATTTTGTTTGCTAGGATTTTTCGTACTCCTCATGTTTGAAATATGTCGCAACCTTGCTTTGTTCTGATCCTATGTCCTTTGGATATGTTCTATAATGGATTTATGTTGCCCTAGGTGGATTAAATTGACATATCGAGCAAACTAGGGTTTTCTCGATAAACTTCACAATGCGCATTGTCTTAGGTTTAAATTGGTTCTCATACAATTGAAAGGATAGGGGTTAGGCCCATTTTATTTGGTTTTCTCTCATAAGCTCATGTGACCTAGGTTTTAAAATTCATGTGACTATGTCTTTTGAAATACCCTATGTTTTCAATATTGAATTGGCGGGAGCTGACCTGGGAACGAATTCCTCCCGAAGTTGTTTTCCATTAGGATTAGATCCTAAAATGCTTCCGCTTTCAGTCATTGCAGTATTGAGTCCTTATGCTTGTCCTTGTATGGAATCAGAGTCAGGATGGAAGTTGAACTTGGAACTAGCATTTAGCTTCTAGTTTGGTTTCTCTTCCAGTCCTGGTTCCGATTTTGTCCTAATTCCGGTTCCGACCCCGCCAGTGTTGGAAATTGTTTTATGTCCTTGGTGCTTCTTTGGTTTTTCTTCTGATAAAGGTTGAAGTTTGGTTAAGTTCAAACGTTGTTTCAAAGAGATAGAGGTAGGTATGGATTGATGTATTGATTTCTATGTGTTGATTATCTAACACAAGAGTTTATTGCAGAGTTTGAGAAATGTCTGGAGTATCAGATGATCCTTCTCAAAGGATCAAACCTATAGAAACTTCAACATAGGGGGCTAGGCCGAAAAAGATTAAAGTAGAATAGCTTCCCTATACTCTGAGGTGCAAACATAAGGAGGCCACCCTTACCACTAGCAAGGTTGATTCTGATTAGGCGAATATCACAGGCACCAACTTAGGCCCTTTTAACTTTGAGGAGTTGGTGGATGAAATTTTCAATGAAGATGTTAGACCAAGGGTATAGAGGATTGCTCAATAAATATTGGCACATGTTTCTCTTTTCCCTTTGTTTGTTCAATGTCCAGAATTGGTATTAGCAGTTGTTGGTGCTTACAATCCTGCTACTAGGCAATGTATGGATTCACAAGAGAATGTTATTATTGATCTATCTCAAATGTTCAAGTTTATGTTTGATGCGCTTGTTCCTCATAATCCTAAGCAGTTGAATGAAGCAAAGGCTCTAAAGCTTTATAGTAGCAACAAAGAAATAATAGATCCTACATGAATAAGCATTGGATGAGGATAGAGAAAAAGTCTCTAACCAAGCTTCATGACCAGCCAAAAAGGGCATATTTTAATAAAGAAATTGGGGACATAATCATGTTGCTTTCTAGAGTGTTTAGAAAAAGGGATGCTTCACAGTTTAAAGAATGGATGTTCCCATTCATCCATGCTATCTTGCAAGGTAAACAATAGTTTGACTGGCCAATGGTGGTGTTAGAAATTATACATAATCAGATGCTCAGAGTGAGAGAAACCAAGAGTTTCTTTATGACCTCTTATGCGGTCTATGTAGCTGCTTGAATGGGGATTTTCCCTCGACTACATATAGTTGGCATATTGGGAGAGGCCTAAGGACAAAAGAAGGTGTGGGAGCACTATAATCAGCTCACATTACAAGCATCAAAGTTACACTATAGGAGGGTTAATGATGCCTTCCTTTATGTTGTTATTAACAGGCTCACTGGAGATGTTGGGTATAGATTAAGCAGGGAGGCAATGGCCTTTATCAATGAATGGGGACACTAGTTTATCCAATACCCCACATTCACTTACTTCAGATTACGATGCTTTGATGGTCATCCTCATTTGCTTCTTAGGTGTTGCGGAAATAGAATTGTTTTAATGGAGTTTATATATCAGGATTTGGCAGTTAATTTCAAATTTGGTACCAAACACAAGACTAGTTGCCACAAGTTTCCAATGAAGTTGGGTGAGTTTAGTTGTCTACACATTTTGGAAGCTAAGGATATTTGTGATTAATTAGTCTATCTGAAATTGGGCTTATACACTTCTAGGAAGCAATATGACCCTGGGCACAAGATGCAGGCTTTCCTTCCCAATCTATTTGACAAGCATTTCAATTTGTTGGAATTTTGGATGGATCTACAAGATGACTATGATCTCCAAAGGAAAAATTATGAAAGAATGCCAATCCCACTCATGGTTGAGTATGGGATTAAGGAAGACATCCTAGAGACTTTATCTGATGATGGGGTAAATTTGGATCCCCAATATGAGGCTGAAAACATAGGCACTAAAATTTTTGATCTAGTGGACTGGAATATGGAAGAGTCCATAGATATAAAGTAGATTGCCAGACTAGTCTTGGACAGAAGTGTGCATTGGGTCAGTTTGAGGGTTAACTAGTCTGAGGCTCAATCATCCAAGAAGAGAAAGGTTTTTGGAACCACACAATACAAAAGGAAAAAGAGAAGAATTCCTCCAAAGGAGCCATTGGAATTTATTCCTTCTAATGTAGAAGAGGAGGTGGTTTCCCAAGACCTCCCAGAGATGCAAGAAGATGAGACAATTGCACAAGTTGTTGCTTCCACATCCGTTGCAGGAGAGGTATATGCTCAACCCTCTATTACACAACAATTGGGTCAGGAATCCCCAAAGGTAACTCTTCACAAGGAAGCTGAGATCCTAAAGGTAATGGAGTCAAGAATAGAAATACATGATATTGTTATTGATTCTAAAAACACTCCATATGATAAAGAGGATCATGTAGTAACATCTCTTGATGTAACAGATGATGTAGGGACCGAGCATATATTGATAGAGGAGGACTAGTAGAAGCTCTTTGAAGATGCCAAAAGGGAAGTTGATGCCAAGGCACAAGCTAAGGCATTAGCTAAACAACAAGAGGAATATGTTAAAGCACAAGCTGTGTTATTGGCCAAGCAACAAGAATTGGAGGCTCAAGTTAAGGCTAATGAATTGGCTTAGTAGTAGCTACAAAAGGAGAAAGAGCTCAAGATGCAGGAAGAAAGAGATAAATTGGTTTTACATCAGAAGATTCATGATCTTGAGGAAGAGAAAGTTGCTCAAAGAAGGGAAAAGGAAGCTCTTGAGGCCGAATTCAAGGCACAAGAAGAGGCTCTCAAGAAGAGAGAAGAACAAGAACATTTGGAAAGAGAGAAAGAGAGAAAGAGGCTGATGAGATTGTTGAATATGAGAAGAAGTCCAAAGAGGCATGGGACTATGTTGAGGAGCTAAAAAGGCAATGAGATCAAATGTTACAAGAAAGAAAGTTGGAAGAAGAATGCCTAAGGAAGGAATTGGAAGCAAAGAAACTACAGGAGCAAAAGGATAAGGAAGAGGCCAAGAAGCTTGCACAAGAGAAGTCATAGAGTGAGCAACAAAATATGCAAGAAGTTGACTCTTGGCCTAGAAATACAATATTACAACCTCTATCTTCCACTACTACTACTTATTTTGTCCAAGTAGCTACTACTCCTATTACTCCTACTTGGTTGAAGCTTGACCTAGAAAGGAAGCAAATAGTTCAACCCCGGCCATTGAATTGGGATGAAATGATGAAAGAGATTGAGAAGGAAAGGCCCAAGAAAAAGGCCAAGGTTCTTCACTCCACCAAGCTTACTAATGTAGGAGAGATCATTGTTGAGTGTGCAATACCAATGGTGGATAAGAACCAGGAGGATATGTAGATGATTGATTATCAATTGGGCATGGTTAATTTGGGAAGGCCTACAAGAAATCAACAAATGAACTTAATAGCTATTGTGGCTTCCTCTACCAAGTCCCAGATGATCAAGGACAAGCAAAATAAGGATGAGCTTAAGGATTAATTAGATCAATTGCATAGGTTTTAAAAAGATGTTTCAACTCTAATATCTCAACAAGTTGTTGCCCTTGAATCTCCAGTCCTACTAACAAAGAAACCGGCCAATGATTTGGTTCAGATGAAAAGTAAAGTGGGAATGATGGAAAGATGGTTGGACAAGCTCAATCAAGAGATTGATGACATGCTTGCTAATGGTTTTAAAATTCATAGATCAACTCTTGATTTGGTAGGGGATTTAGATCAACATTTCAAAGATTTAGATAAGCAAGATGAAGAATATAAAGAACATGCTAAGAAGCTTGAGGATATTAGCAAGGTACCTAAGTTAGCTTTGCTTGAACAATATTCAATTCTTGAGGATGGTAATGCAGATTTTGTTGAGAAAACTTTGAGAATAATAGGATACAAGTATAAGGCTATTCAGGAGCATAAGAATGAAATTCAAGAGTTGACAAAAGATTTGAATCAACAGATTGAAGAATTGGAAGCAATTGTAGCCATTTTAGTCAATCTGGATATCTCGGTTAAAGAAGGCCTTCCTTTGGATAAGATGAGGGAAAGATGGAGGGGTAGATTTGAGGAAATGATGCAAAAAGGAGATGATGGGGAGGATCTATTATTAGATAAGTTTCTGGATATAAGGGAATAAGTGAAGGTTGCTAGAAGAGAGGTAATCAAATTAAAGGAGGTACAAAAATTAGTTTCAGCAGAATTAAAGAGGATTAACTTTGAGGATGATTGTTTGGATGGACCTGATATAGATACTCTTCAACAAGTGTTGTCCAATTATGATGAGTACATCCTTGAGCATGCAACGTAGAAGTGAGTTGGCTCTCTTCACTTGACACAACGTTTCCTTCTCTCCTCTTTTGCAGGGTTTTGATGTGGACTCTACTCTTGTTTCCTTCCTCAGATCCACCTTCTTCTTTGGATGTCAGAATTTGTGCAACATTGTACTCTAGCCTTCTAACTCAGGATCAGCAGTCCATTTTTTCATTTAGTTCTGATTCCTTGATTTGTGAATTTGAGTTTTGATTGGGAGGAATTTATGCATGGCAATGTCTATATGTATTATTTGGCTCCATTTTGTAAAGTTCGACTAATTGAAGCAAGTTTAGCCACCTGATGATAGTAGACAAGAATAGTCTTAGGTTTTCATAATTGTTAAGCAGATACTCTGAAATTTCAAGTAAATTTAGATACAGTTTTATAACTTTGTGCAAGTTTTATGTTATCAAATTGGACTTATTTGATGATTTTAATGGCATATAATCAATCCATATGCCAGTGGTTTTTGTTGTGCCTAAGTGTTTCTTATTTGATGAAAGTTAATAAAAGG
Organism: Sequoia sempervirens; assembly: GCA_007258455.2. NCBI lineage: Eukaryota > Viridiplantae > Streptophyta > Pinopsida > Cupressales > Cupressaceae > Sequoia > Sequoia sempervirens. The sequence goes on from VDFB02353283.1 coordinate 73,749, forward strand.
AACTAGATTTAAGATTATCTCATTAAGTTATATGTGAATGAATTGCTATTATATCTATTTGATATGTATTTTGATAATGAGTGAATGGTTTGTTTTCAAAGTTTATGAAGAAATTTTGGTGAATAGTCATGATGATTGAATTAGCACTGTGGATGTAGGCAATGGTATAGATTATTCTATGTATTGTTTCATGTCATGGTTGTGGTTGGATGAAGAAAGACTCATTATTGGTATGCATGTCTAGATGTTAAGTAGTTTTATTCATATTCTTTTGGTTTTAAAGCTTTGATCTATCTTTTTATTTTTATTTAAACCCCCAAAACATAGAATGTTGACTTCATGCAGTTTTGTTCCATGTTACCAGCAAAGGCCCCTTGCAAATTACAGTTACATTGACCTCTGAGTGATATCAGCACAGTTGAGAACCAACTACTAGGACCTTGGGAGTTAGATGGCTACATGTTATCTTTCTTTTTCAGGAGAAATAGAATAGTAATATTTTGTTTAGTGTTGTTGTGTTGTATTGACCATCAACAGGAATCAATCTATCTAGGGATAGGAACCAATAATGAAGCTAAATTTAGAGTAGCATTAATAGGTCTTCAATGTGCGGCTAAGGAGAAAGTCAATAAAGTTCACTTAGGAGACTCTCTAATAATTACTAATGTGATTCAACAAGGTTGGATGCTAAATTGAAAACTAAGAAAATGGTTGAATTCAATAATACAAATGTTAGGTAGGTTTGAAGAATTCAAAGTATCACATATAAATAGAGAGGGGAATGAGATGGTAGATGAGTTGGCAAAGAAGGAAACTAAGTCTCGCGTGGTAGACTAACCTTTCAGGGTTGAATCATGTGTGGAAAAAAGGCATAGTTATCATTATTAAAAGGGGATTGAATGAGCATATGACATCATCAAAAGGTGGTCAAAGGGGATCGAAGGTGAAGGTTAATGATGAGAAGGTAAATTGTAACCCAATCTTTGAGAGAAAAGCATCAGAGACAGGTGTATATGAATAAAGTCTCACACGATAAGCCCTTTCAGAGCATTCCAAGAAATTGGAAGGAGAGGATGGACACGCCTATGAGGCTCAAAGGCCAATGCAAGAAGATGTCCTTTTTAGAGAAAATAATGAAGAAGAGGTTGGAGTGCATCTTCAAAAGAAAGCTTGACCTTATTCTTCATGTAGTAAAGATGGTGTTAGGGAAGGATTTCCTAAGGTCTAACCACAAATATAGGGTGAATAAAGATATAATTGCAAATGTTTCTAGTATTTTTTCTAAATGCTAGAGAATCTAAGGAAATGGTGGAGGCTTTGTGTAGGCCAAGTTTTTTGGCAATCTAGAAGATGTGCTAAACAATGTGGAGGGGGAGAAAGGAGTGTCATTCCCCAAGAATTACTATATCATTAATAGAAGGGGTTGAGAGCCAAAACGCTTCCCACTCATATTTATTGAAGACCTGTCTAAGCTCTCAAAATTTCAAATGGGAGTAGGTAAGAGCATTCAATTCTTGAAACATATTTTGAACCTGGAGCTAAAAGGGCAACTTGGTGGCTCCAAGAATACATCAAAGAAGAAAACCTAGCAAAAGAGGATGGTACAACAAACTGGGTGAGGGTCATGGAAGTCTAGCAACCAGAAGAGGGTAGGGTGGGCATGGAGGCGAATGGCACTGAGGAAGGGTAGGAATGATAGTGGGAGGAAAAAAATAAGTGGAGGGAAGGCTAGTAAAGTAGGGTTACTCTTGTTTCTATTTTAATATCTATAAATTATGTAGCTCAATTTTTTTTTGTGATGGGTATTATATAGATAGGTAGTAGTAGGCACTCTGGTGGTGAGCTAGTATCAAGAAAGAGGGCATGAAGTTTTATATATGAGTAGCTAGGCTCAAATTTTGTAGCACAGAATAGGGTCTATAATGGCCATAACCATTCAATACTATAAGATAGATATTATTTTGAAGTTTAATATATGGGTACAACCCCCTTGGACTAATTGCATTGATAAAAATAATTAATTTTTAGAAGATTCAGATGAATTCAATGTATAGTGTATAAAAATATATGTAATGATTGTGGAAATTTGAAGAATATTTTACAATTTGAGAATAGTAATCATTCAATGCAACTTATTTGGAAGAGATTTGTATATGAGAAATACTCCATGAATTCAAGAGTTGCGACCAAAAAAATTATTCTGAAAGAGAGTGAGTTGACTTACAATGAGTTTATGGATGAATATCATAATATCATATATCCACATATCCAACATTATCATGGTGCAAGATAGCAAGCTAAGCAATTTCATTACTCAAAGAATTGCTTTCCACTAGGTTGTATTCTCTCTATTATAGATTTCTCTGAGAACTATACATGTAGTCCTCAAACTGGGATTCAAAGTCAATATTATCATTCAGATCAAGTTGTAATATTTGTACAAGTTTGATATAGGCATGTCAAGTTACATGTGGATGGTACAAAGAGTAGCAAAGATGAACAAATTATCATCAAGGAGGTTCACTTTTATATCAGTGATGATGTGGGTCATGATAGAAGCTATGTACCCCATTGTTTCAAAATATTTTTTGAAGACTTGAGACAATGTGACATAAATGATTTACAACAAATTGGATATGATTTGATGGATGTGATGGTAAGTGTCAATTTTTTTAAAATTATATAATTAAATTTATTTAACTTTAAGATTTGAATTTTTTAGTTACTTAGATGTTGCACATATATTTCTTTTAACTAATTTGGTTTGAATGAAATTGTTTGTAACTTCTCATGATAATTTAAGTCTGCAAAAGCTTTTAATTAGTGAAGCCAACAAGATGCTAGACATAACATAATTTTTTTGTAGAATTTTTATGAGAGTGGACATGGAAAAGGAGAGCATGATGGAACAAGATCATGTGTGAAGCATGCACTTAGTCAACATGAACTTGGAAGCAACACCATATGGAATACAAATTTAAATTTATTATTCAATTTTTTTATTATGTACTTCCTACCTTGTGATGATTTGTTTATATGGTCCAAATCTTAATAGTTCCATTCTTTTTTAAATTCTTAAACCTCTTAACCCAATATTTTGCCAATGTGAACTTGTAGGTAACACCACAAAAAATGCAAATGAAATTGTTGAATGGTGCAAAAGTCATTTTGGCACTCATGACTCAACATACAATAAACTCTATTTTTTGGAAGTTAAAGGCACACAATCAAATTTGTTAAATTTAAATTTGAAAGTGTACATGAATTGAATTTTCAAATACACTTCTTAATTGGACATATTTGAAATTTATAGATATTAATAAATCAAATCCTTATAATTTTCAAGCAATAATGGTATTAGAAGTTTGCATAAAGGCATGACTACAGGACATAGCAAGCCTCTTGCTATTCAAGTGAGAAAAATCATGCTTTTGTGTTGATTGCATTAAGAACAATGCAAATAATCTACAATGTGAGAATATTAGAGATGGGTATGTTTCACAATGAGAAATAAAATAATTAGTATAGTGCCTCCTTTTGAAGATAATGATACTGTAGATGTCTATGGTCCTCTGTATTCAGCTAATTATGAAAGTGAAAGTTGTCTATTGAAAATCATGAAAAAATTTAGACATAATAAAAGATAGAGGATCCAAATTATATGTACCAAGAGCTTTAAGTAATTTATGTATATTTTTATGACCATATATACATGTAACATTTGGACCTAAGTTTAAGTTTTGTTTATTATATATTGAATTCAAATAATTTCATTCCATGTTGTGATCTAAATTTGGATTTTTTGTTGGATTAGATGTTGGTACATTTAGATTTTTAAATTTTTAGGCTTGTTTTTTTGGATATATATATATATATATTCATTCCATGTGATCTAAATTTGTATTTTTTGTATATGTAATTCTAGACATCATGAATTTATATCTTGGATTGGGAAAATTCTTATTGCTAGATTGAATTTATTTGAACCAATTTGTTAAATTTTTCTTAGATATTTGAATTTCAAGTGTGCTTATGAAAAGTGAAAGGAAATAGAAAAGAGCAATGGAAAGTACTAATAAAGAGCAATTGTTTGAAGGAAAAAGATTACCAAATAAATTGAAGTAGCCAAACCAAGCACCACCAAAGCAAGAGAGACACAAGAATTTGTTAAGGGGAAAAAGCAAGAAAAAACCCCAATATTATGAATGGAGGAAAAATGCCTAAAGAATAATACAAAGAGAGAGAGCTTCAGCCTTAGCTTGCTTGCATGAGTCTTGAAGAATGAGAGGAGAATCACCTCAATAAGTAGAGGTGAGAAAGAGGAGTTAGAATGTAACTCCCAACTCAATGAATGCCACCATTCATCTATGTGTGTAAAGTGTCACCTCTTAAGGAGGTGGTTACAAATATTCCTTAATAAAGGAATTAAAAATAAGCCATCCTCACACATGTGTGAGATGACAAAAAGACAAAAGACTTGTAGGGATTCCTTTGGAATATTCCTACAAGTTAATAAATAATTACAATTAAAGAATAACCTTTACCAAGTAAAGATTAATCTTCTAACATCCCCCCTTAAGCTTTACTTGGGGAGGTTACATCAAACCCTTCAATGGGTTATAATCCAAGATTTTTACAATGAAAGAGAAATTTATTGTTACAAAGAGCTTTGGTGAGAATGTCTGCAACTTGATCTTCACCTTTACAATACAAAAGAGAAATTTGCTTGTCTTCAATTTGCTCTGTAATGAAGTCATGTTGAAGAGAAATGTGCTTGGTCCTTGCATGAAAAATTGGATTCTTTGCCAAAGAAATAACACTTTGACTATCACAATATAAAGGATTAGGATCCTTTTGAGGTAGACCCAAGTCTTCAAGTAATCTTCTTAACCATAATGCTTCTTTAGATGCATTTGTACAACCTTTATATTCAGCTTCTATAGAAAAAAGAGAAGTAGATTGTTGTTTCTTACTATTCCATGAGATTGCACCTGATCCAACAAAGAAACAATAACCACAAGTGGATCTCCCATCATTGGGATCACCTCCTAAATTTGAATCAATATAACCTTTTAAAGAAAAATCACAATTTGCATCATAAAAGAGACCAAGATTAAGAGTGCCTTTAACATATCTTAAAATTCTTTTTGCAACTTTAAAATGAGTTTGTTGTGGTTTAGACATAAATCTAGAAACCAATCCAACACTTTAGGTGTTTTCCAAATTTGCATACCCAAAATAATGTAATAGGCCCAAATCACTCATTTGAAATTGTTGATTGAGTATACTTACCATCACTAATAAAAAAAGTTAGAACTAGAAGTGATAATTAAATCATTAAAATAATAATCACAATATTATTTTCACTATGCTTAATATATAAATTTGGACCATTTTTACTTCTAATGAAACCATGAGATAGAAAGAAAGCATAGCCCAAATTATAAAATGTCAATATATCTAGACATAGCAATAATAGTTCTAGGTTTCCTCTCACTACATCATTTGTTGTAATGTAAAGGGAAATTGTGTCAAGATTAATAATAAAGGAATTTGAAAAATTGGTCCTAAAGATGGTTTTTAAAAAAACCATATTGCCTTCAAAAAAATAATGAAACATAAAAGTTTCAAGAACTTGATCCCCATCAATTAAGAAAATAGATCTAAGTTCAACATAAATAAGTAAGTGCATACCATCAAAGTGGATGGAAATATTTTCCATGGGTCCCCAAAAAAAACTCCAATGAGACTTGATAAAATAAATGATTCATTATAGATAGGGTTCCCTATGCAACATAACTGCAAATGCGACTAACGCATAAAATATATATGTAAAGGCTCCATTCAGACTTGATAAAGTGATTAATTTGCAAAACATATATATATGGAATAAATCCATCAAGAAGGAAAATACTCTAATGAGCTTTTCATTTTCAAAATAATATAGATGAAATAAATCCATCAAAAAACCAAATTTACTGATAAGGCACAATATCAGATTAATGAGACACAATAAAATATCAAATTCCCTTTATCAAAACAACATAATTGTAGTTGAGAAGGAAACACTAGGTTTGTTTTAAATATTGTAATAGATCAAGACTTAGATAGAGAGAATGATAATTTCTCAAGCCACAAATCAATCCACCTTAAGTTATAAATAATAATAATAATAATATTAAAAAAATTGTGATGGAATAATGTGTAATGCCTCTCCGTTTTGGTCATTCTTGAAATCTAGGAAGTTGGTTGTTTGGTGGCCATGTCATTTTCGCTTGTTTCATGTGGTTGGTGGTTTGCTAGGTTATGAGGATTTTGGGATTGCATTATTTAATTTGATTTTTATATTAGACAATATCATTAATATTATGACTAGATGTAATTTATCAAATTAATCTAATCTTTAAGGTCACTTGATTTGGTTTGGGATCAAATAAAGAGTTAGATTTAATAATAAATGTTAATTGTATTATCATTGAAAATTTCTTATTTTAAGATGAAAGAAATATAATTGTAAGAAAATGAATTTAATAAAAATAATTATTGTCTAATGAGTGAATTTAATTAAGAAATTTAAAATTGAGAAGATATTAACATAGATAAATTATTTAGAAAATTTGAACTTAAGGATTAAAGCAATTAAATCAGTTGAAAATGGAAAAAGAATTGTTTATTGCTAAATAAATAAACAATAATAAAGCATCAGATTTTGGGAAGAGGAAAGGGCAAGAAAAGCTGCAAAGATGGTATATGTTTTATCTTCCTCTGTCTCACCACCTCCCAGGAGAGATTTCAATTATTGAAACTCATAAATTAGAATGGAAGAGTCACTCTAGGGGGAATTCCATTCTACCTGAGATTGGGAGTAAGGGCGAAGAACACAATTTTCAGACATCACAGTCTACAACAAATTGAGAAGCGACATTTCCAACCAACATGGAGAAAAATAATGTTTCTTCTGAGCAATTCTATTATCGGTACAATGTTTCTTACCTAAATCTGCAAATAAATAAGTAATGCATATAGTTATATGTAATCCCATGATTCATTTTGCTAGAAAGTTTCTTCATATTTCAATAGACGCTTTTAGAGTTTAATCTGCAATCTTAGTCTTCTGTGAGACTTCATCTACTTGAGGCGTTATGCCAAATAGTTTACATGCCTTGTCTATGCCTTCTTAGATTGCACTCTTTCTTTCCCTGCGTTATGATTGCGCCCTCACATATGTGGTTTACTTATTTCGATGTTGAATAGACTTGACCTCCGTATATCATATATGGCATTTGATTTGTTCAGTTTGATTATTATATATCAAAATTCCAATCGGTATTATGTTGGAATTCACTGTTTTACTCCAGGCTTGATTTTGATTCATATACTGTGGTTGATGGATCACTGCAATTACATTTAGTCTGAGGTTCAATGCATAATCATTGTTTGTTATCCACATTACTCTCATGCGTCTTATTCTCTTGCTGGTAGTGTCAATTTTTTTAGCCTGTGGGATGTGTTATGAAGCGCTGGGCATAATAGGAAGTTTATAGATTTAAATAAATTCTCTGATTTCGTTGACAGCCAGTCTCAGCCGCAACACACAAACTTAATAGGAAGTTTGTAGATTTAATTAACCTGCTTGATTCTGCTGTCAATTTATCACAATTGTTGCACTTGAAAATATTTTTTATCCTACTCTTAAGACACGTATTTGCACCTCACCTTTCTCCTTCTTTTCCGCCTTGTGGATAACATGAGAGATTTGATAATAATGCAAGTAGATGGCGATATTTCTAAATTCCAATATTCACTTTCTTTTATGCTCGACATCATGTCTTAGTTACAGCATTTAGAGTAGAGGCATTGTACAGAATTAAATAGTCGCCCTGAAACCATTAGATGGTAAATTAAATAATTTCTCTGGTTTCCTTGGTAACTTGTCACAGTGGCGCACAATTCTTTTATGCAAGCCTATTCTTCAGATTGTTTCATTTCTCATCATCAATATTCTTCTCTGAAATATTGAAGTTGTAAATTGATGGAAATGGTTCACATCTCTCAAACAATTTCTCTTGCATCAAACTTGGAGTGGAGTATAGCGGCGGTTTACATTTGTAGTTCTATGGTATCCCATACTTGGATTTCCAATTCATTGCCAGCTATTCTTTCTATTTATATTTGAATCTTTCCTTGACCATTTCGCTGCCTTACCATTAAATTAGGGGTTGTTGTAAGGTCATAGCTTTACATGTTAAAATTTTGATTTGAATGCTACCATTATCTCCATTGTAATCAACCATTTGTGTCTAGGGTTGTCTCTGCATACACTGTATTTGGAGTATTTGTTTGTTTATGATTTTTAATGGTAGAATACCTACATGTTGCATTCGATTGGAAAGTTGCCTATAGAATTTGATGCCTTCATTGCTCCTGGCATGGCTCTTCTTGGAGTTGCGAATATTGTTTTCTTAGAGATGCCTTTGTCATGCTTTTGCGTGGAATTTATTGAGGACAAAATAACATTTAAATAAATATTCAAAGATCTCCACCGTATGCTATTAGGTGTGATGTTAATTGACTTAGGTAAGGAATCTTACTAATTGCTTGTTTATAATTTAGAAAACTGGTACTTCTTTCCTTTCCAAAACAAAAGAAAACATAGGGAAGACAAATTTAGCTTAATAAGAGCTTTCTTTTAGGGGGCCACGTATATTCCCCATGAAAAGGCACTTTAATACTTAAAAAGACCTTTTTATTAACATACTCCTTAAAATAAAGAGAGGGGTTATATCCCATAACTTTAGAAAAGATTTTGTTGAATTAAATTTATAAGAGAAGGGCATAGATATTGTAATATTAGGGATTCTTTGAAAAGATTTACCAACTATTTATATTCCCTCCTCAAGAAATTAAAATATATAAATATGTAGTAAAATGTATTTATGTGTGTACATTAATAAATTTAAGACTTTAAGGTGGTAAGTTTTAACATGTAGTTTGAGTATTTAGAGTATGGTTATCATTATCATTTTAGAGTATAACAATTGGTCTTAAATGGTTTTCACAATTAATTTAAATATTGAAAGTGAGTGTTAAGTTAATGTGATGAAAGGAGAGTGGTAATAATGTTTTGAACATAAGTAGTTATGAAATGTTAATGAGTTAACTACCCAATTATTAAGTAGTTTTCAATTATGTTGATAAATGAAAGGGGAAATTTAAATGTGTGGGCAGGGTTAGAGGTTGATTAGGATATTCTCGAATTGGATAGTTTATTGGTGAAATGGGATTTTAATCTTCTGAAAATTGACTTCCTTTATATTCATTTAATGGTTGATTTGTAAGTTCTCTTTATGGATAAGTCTTTTAGAATACTTGTGATGGTTATCATGAATTGTTTTAGTTAACTGAGTAATTCAGATGGATAAGTTGTAAAGTTATTTAGTTCTGGTCGTTAATTGATTGGTTAATAAATATTGTTCTCGATTGAATTTTTGGTTGTTGTTTATTATGTAAGTATTTTTGTGGAGTTGTGAGTGGTTGAGTATTTAAGGTGTTCTTAAATTTGGTGCCTTGGATGCCTGGATGAATGCTTTTACCTCTGTTGTTGAAGGATTGTTTTTGGATGGTTCCATGTTGGTGTGAATGCCTTTGGAGGTTAGTTTTGATTCAAGGAATCCTTTGTCATTTAATTTGTGTTGCAATGTAATTGGGAACTTGTATTTTGATTGATGAGTTGTGGGAAGTTTATCTTCTTGGATTTCTGATTTATTTTGTATCAAAGTTGTTTATGTAGTTTGGATGGGGTTGTTGATCTTATTTTAATGTATCCACTCATTATATTTGAATTGAAAATAGTTCTGGTGGCCTTGCAATTATTGTTGTCATTGCTATGTTGTTGATTTTATGAAGGTGATTTGTGTACCATTATAAGGGGGTTCTTGTGAGGAGAAAATTGAGGTCTCCCGTGGAATGCCTAGTTGGTGGCTTTTGGTTTCATTAAGTGATTTCGTTGAATTAAAGGTTGATTTTCTTGTGCGTTTTCCTATTTGAGGTAACACCATTGTTGATTTGTGGATGGGTCTTGATGAATCTTCCCTTTTTATGGATTTTGAGTTACTCTCATATTTGAGGAAATTTTTTATCCTTGTGTTGGAATTATTGGAGAAAAATGCTTGATGCTTCACTTTACCCTCGTTTGTGGGTTTTTCATTCTTTTGGATTCCAGAGGCTTGAGATGATTGATAATTGATGTTTTCTCTCTTTATGTGCCCTTGATGTGGCGAGTGTTTTGGTTTCATGATTTTAAAAGGGTTATGCAGGGAATTGTTGAGACTTTGATTATATGTATTTATAGCGAGATGGGTAATGCCTCACATAAGCCCAGGTTGTGATCTAATATTCTTGTTATGTTGTACAACCCTTGGACTTAGCGGTTTTATGGTTGGGTCTCTAGGAGTGCATGCAGCCCTAAGTAGGGCGGCCCTTTAAGGAAGAGACATGAGGATAACACAGAGTGAGTTAATGAGAATTAAGTGAAAACCTAATAATTAACTTAGGAGGGTAGGGTATTAATATCCTGTTATAAGATTTAAAAATGGATGCCTCGTCTTCATTAGTGCTTTTGTAGACTAATGGAAGGCTGAGAAGGCCGTGGTTGGCAAGGTCGTGACCTCGTATTCACGAGAGGTCTACGGCTCCGCATGAATCACCCTATGGACCGGTGCCTCTAGTTGGGAGGAAGGAGCCTTGTGGAATGCTTCCCATAGATGAGGCCAGTACCTCAGGTTAGGAGGAAAAGAGCCACAGGATAACACAGCCAGGACTATCACATTAGCACTCTCTATGTGCCCAGTGTTTTACTTTATTGTGTTCCTCTGGAAGTACGTTATGGGAGTTGTTTTAGATTGTTGTTGATTGGACTTATATTGATTTAAATGGAGTATTGCCTTGATACATCTTTGGTGTACTTTGTGGTCTTGTATGATCTCATTTATATTTGATTTACGATCTTGTATCTTATGATACTGTGATATGATGTTATTGTGATGTTTAATTGCAATTTGGAATTGTATTATGTTTATTAATTCAATTGATTTGGAAGTGTTTTATGATCATCCTTTGGTTACTTGTTACTGGTCATTGCTTTGATTTATGTGATGAGATTTATGATTTTAAGTTATTTTAATGACTCTTGGATGTTGTTGATTATGTCTTTGTAATTCTTGGGTTTTATGATACTTTTGTATGGCGTTGAGTCTTGTGGTTCCCTATTTGGATGTTCTTAGTTGCGGTCTCTTTCTTATTTAGCTCCTAGCACGGGGGGTGGGTCTTCGGACTCACATGGTCGGGTGGAACATGCTAAGCACCCCATTGGGTCCCCAATCGAGGATCGAGAGGTGTGGATTGGTGCTGTTGCAGCGACTCCAGAGTTGTATCCGTCTTGGAGCCAGTTTTCATCTATTCATTTGTATCATGTTATCTTGTGTATGGTTTCCATTTATGTTTGGAAACACTTTTGTATCATTGTACCTCTAGAACATTGTACTGTAATGTAATGTTAAACTCGGTGTGGATATTGGCCATGGCAATTGTAATTCAATGTGTTAAATTAATTATGCATATGTTGTATTCATGTACACAGATGGTTTCTTATCAATGATTAACATGTATGTGTTATATTTATTAATGTTTATTTTGTTATGGATTACATCTTTGTGTGATAGGTCGAATGTGAGCGTTAGAAAATGAGCAGCAAGTAAAAGAGTGCAAATGAACAACTAAAACAACCTACACCTAAAGATTAGCCTAAGTTGGAAGCAAGACAAAGCAACGAAATGGAACCTTATACCTTGCGTTGAATCGATCCTTTGGTTGGCCCTTCGATCTTTGGTGTGTATGCTCCTTTGATGGCAAGTAGAGGATGTGAAGATGGAAATGATGCTTGGAATCATGAAAATGGCTAAGTGTTGGTTGAGAAACAAAACTGCAAGAGTTTGGCTAGCACAACTGATCTCCCCAAAATGAGAGAAAAGAGGGGGTATTTATAGGATTTTTGGGAAATCTTAGGGGAAATGGACGGTTGAGATTGATCCACCAAATATCAAGATGTAGGGCTAAGGTGAGTTGAGAACTCACAAGCCCTCACATCTTGACATGTGGCATGTGATTTAGCCCTAAAAGGTGAAGTGGATATGAGGTGGAAGGAGGACATGACATGGAGAGGGGTACAAAGTACCTTGGGATTGGACAAGATCTCCTCATAAAGGAGGTCCTTGTCCCCATGTGGTGAGGGACATGTGAGGAATTAAAAATTCCTCAAATATTCTCATGGGGATGAGAGAAAGAATAAAGAATAAGTGAAGGACATGTGGGGAGAAGTGAAGGAATTAAAAATTCCTTTTAGGTGCCTTGGGGGATTAAAAGGTGAATTAAAAATTCACATGGGGAAGGGGGATGCCTTGTCCAAAAGGAGAAAGCCTTTAATAAGGTTGACTCAAGGACATGTGCCATAAATAGGATGAGGATTAGGTTAGGCTAATCAAATGATTAAGGTTGTGCAAGTACTCAGTTAGATGGACTAATGACTGATTAGAGGCAAGTGGGAAATTATGGAGGATGTGACCTTAATGATGATTAAGGGTGTGCACATGCTAACCCTGGTTAATTAGAAGAAGATGAAAATAATTAAAATGGATTAGGGACCAACTTGCAAAAGTTGGAGGATGTGACCATGAGAGAGAAAAGATGAATTTGAATTTTAATTCAAAAGGGGAATATGACTAGATTAAATAAAAGGGCATATTTATTTAATTTAGAGGAGGAAGAGGGGAAAAGTATTAAATTAAATACTTTAGGAATTTTGTGCAAGATGCAAGGTATTAATTAAACAATTGGCTTAATTAATATTGACAGAGGGGGTGAGCAACCAGATGAATAAGGAGACACGTTTGATCATATGGAAGTGATCAAAATTGGATGTCTACAGTATGTATGCCTATAATTTGTTTGCAGGATTGATGCATTTATGATGTTTTTGTTAACTATCATGATACTAGGTTAGCACAAAGATAAGATAGAACAAATAAGAATGAATGGTTATTGATTTCAATGATTCTTTCAAAAGATCCAACAAGTCTATGATTTAACGAGACTTTATGAGAGAGGGTGATGAGAAATGCAAGATGCAAGATGTTGAGAAATGAAGGATCACTAGTAGATTTGGATGTCAGGCCAGAATTTCGACGTTTCAAATGCTGTCGAAATTCCGACGCAAAAATAGCGACGAACAGCCGTCAAAATTCCAACAAGCTGTCGCCAAAAAATGGGTCAAAATCTACCAGTGGATGATGAGGAGTTGCTCACATTTTAGGATTATGATTTTTTCGTCATTTCTTATTGTTTGATATAAGATAGACACGATGCATCAAGGTATTCATAACCAGGACAACGTTGTATGTAGTGTAATGGAGTTTGACTCGACAAACATATAGGATAGTTCTTGTTAACACTTTGACATACAGAAACCTCGTTGGAATTCAAGTTAGAAGCTTAGAATATATTGGACCAAAGCATATGCAATAGTCAACAATGTACTTCGAACAACTTTCCTACACACAACTAAGCAAGTATGCGTCAAGATTATTTTACAAGAGTACCCACAAGCACAATAAGCGAAAGATAATGATCAATGCCCCATTCCTTTATCTCTAAATCGTTTTGATAGACATCATCAAGAGGTCCTTGGAATGGGTCATTAAGATAAATCAAAAGAAAATATCAAAGACAAATAGTCAATGTTATCTATATCTCTTGCCCATTTTAGTTTAGCTAAGGTGATATCTAATATTGATGTCCATCGCAAGAATGATGCATCCTAGGACATGTTGATCAGGAGTTGTTTTGATGTTTGGATGATGATGCTATGATAAGCTTTTGATATACACTTTTCTGACGTGTTTACCTATGATTCAGACTTTAGATTTTGACGATTAGGTTCACACTTTAAGACTTGCTACACTTGTTTTCCAATTTTGTTTTGCCAAAGGTTGAAAGTGATGATCAATTTATTATGGGTGAAATTTTATTAAGGGTGAAAGCAAGATGGGATGGATGGTTTTTTGGAATATTTCAATGTTTTAGGTATTTTTTAAATGCTTTGAGATTGTTTTTGGTATTTTTGAAATTTTAGGCGTATGTTTATGTTTTCAGTTATTTGAGGTCGTTTAGGGTTTTTCTCAAAGATATACATGAATGTTTTTGTATTTTAAAATTTTAAATGTTTTTGTGTTTTTGAGATTTTTCCAATGTTTTGGTGTTTTCTATTATTTGAATGTGTTGGGATTTTTGAGATTTTTTCGATGTTTTTGGTATTTTCAAAGTTATCTGGATGTTTAGGGATTTTCGGGAGTTTTGACCAAGAACCTAACCTAAAGACCTATCCTAGGTGCCTTGAGGTTTGATCAAAGATAAGCCTTGCCTATGTTATACACGCAAAGACCGCATAGTTTGACTAATTCTACCCATTTACAAGATGAGAATGCATAGGTGAGAGATGCTAGTTTATTATGATGGACCCCTAAAGGATTGACCTAGGGTGTCTCGTGGGCACATTAATGATGCACTTTCTTACGTTCAAGTTCAGAGACAACGTAGTTCGATTGCCAAGGACTTTGTTTTTGGATTTTTGATGTTTGACCTTTTTAGGGTTTTATAATGTATTTGGATGTTTTGGATTTTGACTACAATTTTTTGAATGTTTTTGGATTTTAGCTGTACAAGATTTTGCAAATGTTTTTGGATTTTTTGAAAAACATTTTATAAATGTTTTTGGGATTTTTGATGATGCTTTTGAATAATCTTAAGATATAGAAGATCCTAATTTGATTTAGGGAAAATATCCCCTAGTGTGATGCGATAGACTACCCTGATACAGGTAGGACAAACTGATCATTTTGAATATGCCAAGTAGTACTAAAGGGGATACGATACCTCTCAAGATCAAGCTATGATGCGGACATAGATGGGTGATAAAATAACTAGGATGGATGATAGATAGATGAAGGGATGATGCAAAGAAAGATATGATAAAGAGCCAAGGAATGGATGGAGGTGTTTTATTTATGCAAGGCGCCTATTTTCCAGGTTTTCACCAAGGTACTTTCCCAAAGCGCCATTGAAGTGGTTTTCATTAGAGGACGATTTTTTTCTTTACTTTTTTCAATCATTTTTTTTGGATTTTTTATCATTTTTTTTTTTTTTTGTATTTTCAGTTTTACACCCTTCAAGATTAGGCATAATTTTTTTTGAGATGCAAGTTGTTGGTTGGCTCCTGTAAGGGTTCATATTTATATGTAGACAATTGATATGCTCACGATCCATAGCTTGTTGTGATGATGAAAGGGACCAACCAGTTAGGCTCAAACTTTCCTTTGCTGTCCTAGTCTGGAAGGTTCTTTTGATTCTACTTTAAGACTAGATCCCCTACCTACAAAGATCAAAATTTGATCTTCTTGTTGTAGCTTCATTTCAATCGGTTATGATATACTTGCAAGTGATTGAGGGTGTGAAGATGACGCTCATCCAAGAATTCTGGTTCATTCAGCCGAGACACTCTATATTCTTCCTTAGTGATCAAGTTTTGTAGTGACATTCGTAATGATGAGAGATCAACCTCAATAGATAGGATAGCTTTGGATCCATAGACTAGGGAGAAAGGAGTTGCACCTGTAGGCATGCAGATACTGGTTTGATAATCTTAGAGAGTGGGATTTAGCTACAGATGCCAGTCATGACCAACTTCATTCATTGTTTTCTTCAGGGTTTTTAGGATAGTTTTGTTTGTAGCTTTGCCTTGTCCATTTCCTTGGGGCTAGTATGTGGTAGAGAATCGATGTTGGATGTTTAATCTTTGGCACAACTCTTTCACATCCTAATTTTTGAAGGGTGTTTTTTTGTTTGAGATAAGGGCATGTGGAACACCATAACGACAAATAAGATAGTTCAAGATAAACTTGGCAATTTGCTTCCCTGTTATGTAAGTCATATGAATAGCTTCAACCCAATTAGTAAAGTACTCATTGGTGGTTATGATAAACTTGCGGTTGTTGGATGAAGTTCGGGTAACTTTTCTTATGAGGTCAAGTCCCCACTGTGAAAAAGTCCATGGTGTGATCATTAGTTGTAACTCTTGAGTTGGAGCATGACTCAGATCTCCACGTTGTTGACATTGGACACACATTTGCACATAATGATGAGCCTTTTTTTACCATGGTTGGCCAATAGTACCCTGTGCTGAACAATTTCTTAGCTAATGCCATACCACTAGAATGGGAACCACATATTCCATCATGTACTTCTGTTAAAATGATCAAGGCTTCCTCTTGGTTAATACATCGCAGTAATGTCCCTTCGATGCTTTGGCGATAAAGGGTGTCACCTAGGACCACAAATTAGGATGCCTTTATAACAAAGGTCTTCTTAAGGTTCGAAGTGATATCAGATAGGATGGTTCCAATGCTTAGGTAGATGAATATGTCATGATACCATAGGGATTCAGGACCAACAATGCCATGCAAATTCAAATTCAGGGATTTCGAAAGTTGGTACGAGAAGCTTTTCTACCAAGAATTCACATTTAAGGACATTGCTCAACATGTCTATCAGTGATCCAATTGTTGTCATGGAATTTGTTACTATGTTATTTATGCGAGGAATCTGATCACAAGTTATATCAATGAATAATTCCTTGAGGCTCTCTACCATCTTCTTATAGGGAGTAAACTTGTCATCCTTAGTTTGATAGTAATCGTTGACTTGGTTGATAATCAGCTGGGAGTTTCTATAGACTTTCATCTCTTGTATCTACCACTGAACTGCTATCCTTAGACCTGTGATTAGGTCTTCATACTCAACAATGTTGTTAGTACAAGGAAACGATAGTCTATATGACTTTGGAATGCAGTCACCTTGAGGGGTGACGAAAAGAATGCTTGCTCCTGATCCATGTTGGGTGAATGATCCATCAAAGTACATCTTCCATTGAGTTGTGATATTGATAAGGAACATTTATTCATCAAGGAAATTAGATATTAGAGGGTTCTCAACATGGATAGGTGCTTCTACTAGTTGGTCTGTGATCACTTGTCCTTTGATTGCCTTGCGCTCCACATACTCTATGTCAAACTTCGTTAAGATCATCACCCATTTGGTCATTTTCCCTGTGAGAGTTGTTTTCGATAACAGGTATTTTAGTGGATAGATTTTTGTAATGAGCTTGATTTGATGTGACAACATGTGCTTGAAATTTTGTGAAGAAAAAACTATTGCTAGGCATGCTTTCTCAATAGGTGAATAGTTCATTTCATAACCCACCAATGTTTTGTTAATGTAATAGATGGCCCTATCTTTTTTGTTCTCATCGTGTTGTGCCAAAAGAGGTCCTAGTGTTGTTGGTGTCATTGAGATATACATGATGAGTGGATTGTTTAGTATTGGTGGCATTAACACTGGAGGTGTCAATATGTATTCTTTGATTTTCTGGAAAGATTTGTCACACTTCTCATCCCACTTGTAAGTTATTCCTTTATGGAGAAGATGCAAAAATGGGTGGATTTTATTTGATAGTTGTACTATGGACCTTTTGATAGACTGCAATCTTCCTTGTAATCCTCTCATCTGCTTCAATGTTTGTAGTAGTTCCATGTCTAGAATGGCCTTTACTTATGTTGGATCAATTTCTACCCCTCTTTGAGAGACGTTGAACCCCAAAAGTTTCCCTGATGTGGCCTCGAAGACACTTTTTTGGATTTAGCCGTACTTTGTATTTTTTAATTCTATTAAAGATGGGTCCTAGGACTTCAATGTGCTTACTTCTTTTCCTTGATTTTTCCAAAATATTGTCCACATAATCTTTGACTACTTTGTGGATCATGTCGTGGAAGATGAGGGTCATTTCCCTTTGATAGGTTGCTCCTGCATTTTTTAACCCAAATGGCATCACATTCCAACAATATGTTCCCCATGGACAAGTAAATACAATTTTATGTTGATCCTCCTTGGAATTCATGATTTGATTGAATCCTGAAAAAATTGTCTATGAGTGATAGCATTTCATGCCCTTCTATTAAATCTACGATGATATCAATATTAGGAAGAAGGAAATCATACTTCGAACATGCCTTTTTTAGGTCTCTGAAATTAGTGCAGATTTTGATGCTCCCAGTGGGTTTGGAGACTAGTACCAAGTTTGAAATCCACTCAAGATAATCTATGGGTCGGATGAATCCAATGTCAAGAAGCTTTTGTAACTCAAGTTTAACCAAGAGTGCCATTTGAGGGTGCATCTTCCTTAATTCCTGATTTACTGGCTTAGCTTGAGGATAGATAGCTAGATGATGTACAACCATTTCTGGATTGAGACCTAGCATATCTATGTATGACCATGCAAATTTGGAGTTTTTCTCTTTGACGAATGCTCCTAGCTTCTTTTGTTCTTCATCTAACAAAGATTAGACATAAAAATTGATCTTAGGCTCTTCTTCTATTCCCACATTGAATGGAGTGGCCTTTTATGCTAGCACTGCTAACTTTTATGGATGCATTGCACTAAGGGGGAGATTGAATCCCTCATCCCTAGGCACCTTAGAGAGGTTTTCATCCTTTGATACATCTTTTCTTTTTACTTTTTTAGGTTTAGAGAGTGCCACAATATGGTTTTCACTCAAGGATCTACATGTTAGTTGCATTTCTTTTATTTTGCAACTAAAGGATTCAATCGTCTCCCCATAGTATGCCCCTACATCTAGCTCTATGTCGAAGCCTACTTTGTGATCTTCCCATTGTAAGTTGTCACAGAGTCCCATGAATTCTAAGATCGCTTCATCATTTTCAAATAAATCTAGAATTGGTGGTCTTGATTGATGTCAATAAGTTGGGGGTAGAATAGGTGTAATGCAGTTGGTTGATCACTCATGGTGAAGGATGATATGGGTATCATGAAGAGGGATTTGTTCTCAAATAGATCACCAACATAAAAGGGGAAGTAATATAAGGTGGTATCACATGATGGAGGTAACCACGAGGAAGCCTCAACTCGTTTAACAAGAATACCTTTGCCGATAAGTGTAACCTTGCTAGTAGTACAACCTAGGCCAAGATTCTTTAAGCATTTCTTAGGAATGACGAGTTCTAGAAAACCATTTTCATTTTGTCCTAACTTCTCATTATTAGTATATCCCATGCATTTCATTAGTTGTAAGCCTTTTTTTTCATCTTCCATGGGAAGAATAGGTATAGGTCTTTCATCTTGATATAGTAGTTTGGAAATATCATCCTCATTGACATCTTGATTCAAATCACCCCACTTAGTGAAGTTAGTAGCTGCCATTTTGATAGTTTTAGGCTCTTTGTTGTTAGTTATAGGTTTCCCATGAGATTGAGGAGTAGGTAGCTCTCCTAAGACAAAGGTGTTCTTCATTAGCTTGTAGTTCCCACAACCATCATCCTAGATTAATGCTTTGACATCAGGAATTCTCTACACAATGATCTCTTTGGTTTCTGATGTAGATACGAGGGATGTAGGGTCAACAAATGAGGTAGATGGGGTAGGCCCTTCGTCAGTTTTTAGCACTTGGGAGATTTTATAGAACTTTTCTTCAAGGCTTTTGCAGTAGTAAAAAGGCTTAGGATCTCCATGGATGGTAATTTCTCTACCCTCAGAAGAAAACTTCACACATTGATGGTAGGTTGAAGCTATGACTTTTAAGGCATGGATCCAAGGGCAACCAAGTAGGATATTGTAAAGAAGATCAAGGTCCAACACTTGGCAGGTAGTTTCTGCAATGAGCGAGCCTACTTGGATGGGGAGTGCAATGATATGTTGTGATACCCATTCTTGATCAGCATATGCTCAGATGGTGGTACTCTTTGTCCTTCAATAGTATCCTCTGACTAGCTCAAACTTTTAATTAGTTGAAGGGAGAAAATGTTCAATCCAACACCTCCATCTACTAAGACTCTTTTGACCTTGTTTTTATGAATGATAACCTCAAGGTGTAAATCATGGTTATGAGATAGTTGTGATGGTAGATCTTGCTTGGAGAAGGTGAGAAGATGACTAGTGATATGGCCCACCATAGCTTGAAACTAATCGGTATCAATATCCTTAGGAATGGATGACTCTGATAAAGCTTTCTCTAGGATTTCCCTATGTCGAGTGATAGCCTTAACAGCTCTAGGATTGATATCTACATGGGGGTCTTCTTAAGCTGATCTATGATATTGTACTTAATTGGATTAGACATTGGTAGAGTAGGTTGTGCCCTAGATTGAGATGGGAATCCTTGGACGGTGAATTTACTTTGTCATGTGGTGACTCTACACTCCACACTAGGCCCTTTAATGGTGACGACAGTGATAATGCTATCACAAGAAGAAAATACATTAGAATAGGTATGTTGCCTACTCTAATCCATTAAAATTTATTCTATTAGGGGATTGGTGTCATGTTGATGTGAAACAAAAACCCTTTCCCAATCTTGTGGGTAAATGAGCTTGTTTCAATTGATTCTATTGAAGAGAATTGATGAAACTAATGAAATATGTGTATGAAAACATGATTTTAATTTAAATGAGCATGATGCAAGCTAAATTAATATGATTTTATGGTAAAATTGATCTAACTATGCCATTGCTAAGCTAATCTAAGCCAATTCTAAGCTAAAATATGGAAATCCTAATCACTACAACAAATCCTTGTGATTTGCTTCACTTTTTGCTTTGTCTTTTGCTTCCATCCACTATTTTAATGTATTTTTCTCCAATTTTTTGAAAAAGTCAGTGGTATTTATTGGGATGGCAACATTTTTGGCACTTTTTGCACTGATAAGAACAAGTAGGCGCTAATTAGCACCTACTTTAGTGCCAGATTTAGCACTAGATTTAGCACCAGATTTAGAGTTGGGTTTAGAGCCAGTTTAGCACCAGGTTTAGTGCTAATTTTAGCACTGAATTTAGCACTAGGTTTAGCGTTGTATTTAGTGCCAGGTTTAGTGACGAATTTAGCACTGGGTTTAGCACCAGATTTGACGTCAGGTTTAGCACCAAATTTAGCATCAGATTAGCGCCTAATTATTATGATCTAACAAGGATTAAGGGTTAAGGGATTAGGGGTTTTAGAACAAAAAATCCTTTCCAAATATTCACTAGCCTTCAATTGCTTGCTTGCATTTCACTTGCATCAAAAGATCCCTCAACCCTCAACCCTCAACCCTTAACCCTAATCCCTCAACCCTCACCCTAAAACCCTAAACCCTCAACCCCTATACCCTCTACCATATAGATTAGACCCTTAACCCTAATCCTTCAACCATATACCCTCAAACCTATATCCTAAATGCTCTACCCTCAACCCTTAACCCTAAACCCTTAAACCTTCTACCCTAGACTACCCTCAACACTAATCCATCAACCCTATACCCTCAACCAAATAACCTAAACCATCAACACTATAGGTACTCAAATCTAAATCGGCCTCTACCCTCTACCCTCTACCCAATACCCTTAACCCTTAAACCCAAGTAAACTCTCTACCCTAATCCCTCAACCATCAACCCTTAATCCCTCAACCCTTAAACCATCAACCCTCTAGTACCCTCTACCCTCAACCCTCAACCCTCAACCCTTAACCCTAATTCCTCAACCCCTATACCCTCTACCCTATACATTGGACCCTTAACCCTAATCCTTCAACTAGATAACCTCAAACCTATACCCTAAATGCTCTACCCTCAACCCTTAGCCATCAACCCTAAACCCTTAAACCTTCTACCCTTTACCCTCAACCCTTTACCCTCAACCTTATACGCTCAACCCAATACCCTAAACCATCAACCCTATAGGTCCTTAACTCTATACCCCTAATTCTCAACCCTCTACCTTAGTATACATTGGATCCTCAACCCTCATATATCTCTATCCATCCCTCCTCTTCTCTCCTTCTCTCTATTTCACTTCTCCCTCCATCTCTCGCTCCCTCCATCGCTCCCTCTCTACCCTAATCCCTCAACCATAAACCATCAATCAACCTTAAATCCTTAAGAACTCAATCCTCAACCCTCAACCCTTAAACCCTAAACCCTTAAACTGACCTCTACCCTCTACCCTCAACCCAATACCATCTACCCTCAACCCTCAACCCTTAAACTCTCAACCCTCAACCCTCTTCCCTCAACCCACCATTAAACCCTAATCCCTCAACCCCTATACCCTCTATACCCTATACATTGGACCCTCAACCCTAATGCTTCAACCATATACCTTCAAACCTATACCCTAAACAATACCCTCAACCCTCAACCATCAACCATAAACCCTTAAACCCTAAACCCTAAAACCTTAAACCTTATACCCTCTACCCTCAACCCTAATCCCTCAACCCTATACCCTCAATCCAATACCCTATAGGTCCTCAAATCTAGACCCTCAATTCTCAACCCTCTACCCTATACATTGGATCCTCAACCCTCATATATCTTTGTCCCTCCCTCCTCTTCTAGTCTCCTCTCTATCTCACTTCTCCCTCCATCTCTTGCTCCATCCATCCCTCCCTCTCTACCCTATTCCCTCAACCCTAAACCATCAACCCTTAAACACTCAACCCTAAACCCTCAACTCTCGACCCTTAAACCCTAAATGTTGGAATTGTGTGTCTCAATCTCACAGGTTGAAACCTCTGAGTAAGCATGGTCATTGTGACTGCTAAGATTTTTGGCCAATCTGCCTCTGATCTTAATTTTTCAGCTTGTCAGTGTGACTTCTAGAATCTCTTAGCGATCGACATAATGTGAGCCTTCAACATAACTTGGACAATCGGAATGAGTCTTAGCGCTGAGAGAAGTCTTGCCAATGGAACTATCCTGTTGATAGTTGTTGTGACTCTGGTCGATGGTGTTTGGTCAGAGAGACTCTTGGCGAGGGATGTTATCGTTGTGACTTGTTATGTTCGGTGTAACCCTTTGTCGAGTGGGTTAGTCTGGCTAATAGGTTATTCTTATCGGATGTCAGGGAGACTCTAGGCAACAAGTGGTTTTGGCGAAAGGTGCGACCTTGGAGACTCTTGGCAACGGATGATTGTCTCGCTGATGGTATGGTCTGTTGTCGATATGACTAGTGAAGGATGGACTCAGGGTGACTTG
Organism: Sequoia sempervirens; assembly: GCA_007258455.2. Taxonomy (NCBI): domain Eukaryota; kingdom Viridiplantae; phylum Streptophyta; class Pinopsida; order Cupressales; family Cupressaceae; genus Sequoia; species Sequoia sempervirens. The sequence continues at coordinate 96,938 of VDFB02353283.1, forward strand.
GAACCTTCAAAGTGACTCTTAGCGACAACCTAAGTCTTGTCGATGGATGTTCATATTGGTATGACTTGAGGGCTCGTTATGACTCATAGCAACTAGTGATTGTTTGGGTGATGGGTTTGTTGAGGATGTCAGTGAAAGGTCTTGCCGATCTTGCCGATAGAGTAAGTCTTGTCGATGAGAGTGTTGATGTCGATGTGAATTTTGAACTTGTTTTGATCTCCTGCTGATAGTAGTGACTATTGCCAATAGTGATGGATGTGTAATCGGTCTTGTAGCATTGGGGAGACATGACTAGTGTCTCACTGACATGCAACACAGTTTGAATGCCTTGACCAAATGACTATCCTATGTGGTTTGCTTTCGACCAATCAAAGAAGCAGAATGGGAATCGTTAGCAGTTGGATTGTTGCGGCTGTTCCTGTAGGAAGATCAACAGACTATGAACGATATGGATATACTCTGTAATCGAAGATGATGAATGATTCGATGAAAAGTTGGATGAGTAACAGTGTGAGATAACAAAGTTTTGCTCGATTGAATAAAAATTGTTCTGAGTGATTTCAATGGATGTTTTCTGAGAGCATTTTTCTATAAGGTTGATCAGTGAATCTTATGCTGTTGTAAATTGACATCAGAGAGTGAAGCCCTACTCTATATGAAATTTGTTTACCATAATACAAAGGGGTTTTTCTTGGTGTGGTGGGTTATTTCTCCCGTAAGGGTTTTCCCAGGTAAATCTGGTGTTCATCTGTGTATGTTCATTTCTTTATTTATGTTATTTATTTCATGAATATTTTAATTTGACTGTAATTGTGAAATTTAAAAACACCTCTGCATTCTTCCCTAAGGTTTTGGCAATAGGAGAGTTTGTTCCGCACCTTAGCTTTCCTTACAAGTGGTATCAGAGCCTGGCCAGTTATGTTATCCTTATGGGTACGTTGGGTTTTTTTGAGTCAAATTTGTTCAGTGGGAGTCTTATAGAAGTTTGGTAATTTGAATTACAGGTTAAGATGGCAAGCACATCAGGAAAGATTGAAATTGATAAATTCAATGGTAACAATTTTGAGTTGTGGAAACTTAAAATGGAGGATCTGTTGGTTGACCGTGATCTTTCGATTGTTGTTTCTGGAACGAAGCCTACAAGCATGAAGCAAGAGGATTGGGACCTTACAGATAGAAAATTAAAGGGGTTGATAAGGCTCTGTTTAGCAGACTTTGTTCTTCTAAATGTTCATGAAGAAAAGATTGCATATTCCTTATGGAAAAGAATGGCAGCTATTTATCAGGGCAAGTCCTTGGTGAATAAATTGTTCTTGAGGAAGAAGTTGTACACTTTGAGAATGTAGGAGGGAGGATTTGTTGCTGATCATTTGAACACTTTCAACATGTTGATTGCTTAGTTAGCATTTGTGGGTGTGAAGATTGATGAAGAAGATCGCAGTATGCTGTTATTATGTTCTTTGCCAGATTATTGGGGTCACCTGGTGATGGCTATTGGGAGTACGACATCCACTTTTAAGATGGAAGACGTTGATTCTTTTTTATCAAAAGAGATGAGAAGGAAATCTTCTAAGATGGCGAAGGAGGCTCTTGTTGTTAGAGAAAAATTGAAAGAAAAAGGAAATAAGAAGGACAAGAAGTCCAAATCCAAATCAGAAGGGAGACCAAAGTCTCTTAGCAAGAAGTCCAAGGTGAAGTGCAGGAATTGTGGGCAACTTGGTCATGTCTAAAAGGATTGCAAAGAGGAGAAAAAGAAGAAGAAGAAGAATTATTTCGACAATGATTCTTCTCAGAGTGATGCAGACGCTTTCATTGCAACCTTGGCTAGATAGGCATCAGATGATGTCTGGATGATTGATTCTGGAGCATCTTTCCACATGACATCTCATAGAGACTGGTTCATGAAGTATGAAAATTACGATGGTGGAAAGGTTTATTTGGCAAGTGATTCATCTTTGGAAATAGTTGGACGTGAAAGAGTCAAAATTCAATTCCTTGATGGAAGAGTGAAGGGAATCAATGATGTAATGTATATACCAGGTCTAGCTCAAAATCTACTTTCTATTAGTAAGCTGAATGATATTGGAGTGCAAGTCACGTTCTCTGGAAATGGCTGCAAGATGAATAGAGGCTCAATGGTGCTAGCAAGGGGTGCTCGTATTGGCACCTTGTATAAGCTAGATGCACATGTTGTGCAATGCAATAGTGTCTCTGTAAAGTCATAGAAAGCTAATCATGGAGAAAAGAAGGTAAAAGTTCCTAATAGTGTAAACTCTATGGAAGTTAAATTTCCAACAGAAATGACTATGCTCTGACATCATAGGCTTGGCCATATTGGAGAAAAAGGTTTAAAAACCTTGAAGAATAAAAACCTGGTTGAAGGGCTTGATGATTGTAACCTTGAATTCGAATTTTGTGAACATTGTATATATGGTAAACAACACTGCGTTTAATTTTATTCTAGTCCTCACAAATATTTTGGTTTGCTTGATTATATTCATTCTGATGTTTTTGGTCCAGTGAATGTTCCTTCTTTGTCTAAGTCAAGGTACTATGTATCTTTTATTGATGATTATTCAAGAAAGGCATTTGTCTATTTTTTTAAAACTAAATCAGAAGTGTTTAGTCAGTTTAAGAAATTTAAAAACCTTGTAGAAAATCAAACTGGAAGAAAAATAAAATGTTTAAGGACTGACAATGGCAATGAGTTTTGTTTTGATGAGTTTGAGAGGTATTGTAAAGATCATGGTATTAAAAGACATAAAACTACACCTTAAACTCCACATCAAAATGGAGTTGCAGAAAGGTTCAACATGAAAGTGATGGAAAGAGCACAAAGTATACTGAGTAGTGCTGGCTTGGAGGAGAAGTTTTGGGCTGAGGTAGTTGCTACAACATGTTACTTGATAAACCGTTCTCCTAATTCTGCTCTTGTTGAGAAAATACCTTTCGAAGCATGGTCTAATAAGAAGCCCTCTTTGAGACACATTCGTGTCTTTGGCTGTGAGGCATATGCACGTGTCGAATGAGAAAAGATCTAAATTAAACAAAACAAGGCAATCAAACGTATTTTTATTGGTTATAGTGCTGGCATAAAAGGATACAAGTTTTGGAATCCTAATACAGAGAAGGTTCTATACAGTAGAAGTGTTATCTTTCGTGAGTTGAAACCTTCTATCTTGGATCTACAGTCAGAGACAAAATCAGAAAACAAAAAGGATGTAGTTGAAATTCCTCTGACACTAGATAAAGAGGAATTCAAAATTCAAAATGTACTTGAAACTGAGGAGAGCTCAACTAGTTCTTAGAGTTCTGAAGAAGAAGAACAACCTCAACCTCAACAAGTGAGGAGGTCAACTCGTGAAAGAAAGCAATCTAATAGGTATTGGTTTTCTTTGATAGATTCTACTTGTGCCTATGCTTTAATTTCTAGCACTGATGAGCCTAAGACTATGAAAGAGGAATTTATAATGTCTGATTCAAACTCTTGGTTGGAAGCCATGAATGAAGAAATGGAATCATTAGAAAAGAATGATACTTGGAGTTTGGTGCCCTTGCTTGAAGGTAGAAAAGTTGTTGGCTGCAAATGGGTATTTAAAAAGAAAATAGGTTTGGATGGAAGTGTGGAAAATTATAAGGCGAGGTTGGTTGCGAAGGGTTATTCCCAGGTAGAGGGAATTGATTATGGAGAAATTTTTTCTCTTGTAGCTAAGCTGACATCTATTAGATTCCTTTTGTCACTTGCAGTAGTGTATGACTTACAGGTTGAACAAATGAATGTGAAGAAAACATTCCTTCATGGTGATCTTGAAGAAGAAATTTATATGTCCTAGCCTGAGTACTTTGTGGAGAAAGGTAAGGAAAAATTGGTTTGCAAGTTGAAAAAATCTTTGTATGGATTAACACAGTCTCCTAGAATGTGGTACCAAAAGTTTGACACTTTTGTTTTGTCATTGGGATTTGTAAGATCAAAATATGATCATTGTGTGTATTACAAATTTGAAAGTGATCAAATTCTTATTATTGCTCTTTATGTTGATGATATGTTGTTCATAGGCAATAGTAAGCTAATGAGTTATGATCTTGAGTTTCAGTTGTCTACAAAGTTTGAAATGAAAGATCTTGGTGCAACAAGGTATATTCTGAGAATGGAAATAACCAAGGACAAGAAGAGTAGAAATATTTGGCTTAGTTAGAGTAAGTATATTAAGACTGTTCTAGAGAGATTTTGTATGACTAATTGTAAGCAGCTAGTTGTTCCAGTTTTGTAGGGAACAAAACTATCTGTAGAAGACTATCCAAAATCTCCTACTGAGATGGAGGACATGACCAGTGTGCCTTATGCTAGTGCAGTTGAAATTCTAATGTATGCAATGGTCTGTACAAAGCCAGACATTGCCCAAGCAGTGGGAGTACTTTGTTAGTTTATGACTAATCCTGGAAGGACACATTGCGATGCCGTGAAAAGAGTATTTAGATATTTGAAGGGAACTTCTGAATATGCATTGTGTTACCATGGCAACTTGGTTGAATCACAAAGAACTCTTAGCATTCAAGGGTATGTGGATTCTGATTGGGCAGGGAACATTGACAGCAGAAGATCGACCAATGGATATATTTTCATGTTGAATGGTGGTGCAGTGAGTTGGATGAGTAAGCGACAGGCTGTAGTCGCTTTATCCACTACAAAGGCATAATACATAGCCGCAACACACGCCTGTAAAGAAGTAATTTGGTTAAAACATTTGTGTTCTAACATTGGTTTTGATGCAGGGCAAATAACAATTTACTGTGATAGTCAAAGTGCTATTTTTTTGGCAAAGAATCTTACTTTCCATGCCAGGATGAAACATATAGATGTGCAGTATCATTTTGTACAAGATATGGTGGAGGATGGAAAGGTCTCTTTAGAAAAAGTGGATACTCTGGAAAATGTTGCAGATGCATTGAAAAAAGCAGTGAGCACAGACAAGTTCAGGTGGTGTGCCAGTTTGATGGGCCTCAATGCCCATGAATTTGATGCCCATGAATTTTAGTAGTTTTCTTGTACTCTCGAGGTGTCTGTGTGATCTTCGTCAAGTGGGAGATTGTTAGAATTGTGTGCCTCAATCTCATAGGCTAAAACCTCTGAGAAAGCATGGTCACTATGAATATTGAGATGTCTGGTTGATCTTCCTCTGATCTTAATCTGTTAGCTTGTCAATGTGAATTCTAGAATCTCTCAGCAATCGACATAACCTAAGCCTTCGGCGTAACTTGGACAGTCGGAATGAGTTTTAGTGCTAAGAGAAGTCTTGCTGATGGAACTGTCCTGTTGATAGTCGTTATGACTCTGGCCGATGGTGTTTGGTTGGAGAGACTCTTGGCGAGAGATGTTATCGGTGTGACTTGTTTTGTTTGGTGCAACCCTCTGCCAAGTGGGTTGGTCTAGCCGACAGGTTATTCTTATCAGATGTCAGGGAGACTCTGGGCGACAAGTGGTTTCAGCGAAAGGTGTGACCTTGGAGACCTTGGTGACAAATGATTGTCTCGCCGATAGTATGGTCTGTTGTTGGTATGACTCCTGGTGAAGGATGGACTTGGGGTGACTTGGAACCTGTAGAGTGACTCTTAGCGACAACCTAAGTCTTGTCAATGGATGTTCATATTGGTATGACTTGAGGGCTTGTTATGACTCATAGTGACTAGCGATTGTCTAGGCAATGGGTCTAGTGAGGATGTCAGTGAAAGGTCTTTCCAATCTTGCTGATAGAGTAAGTGTCACCAATGGGAGTGTTGATGTTGATGTGACTTTTGAACTCATTTTGATCTCCTGCCGATAGTAGTGAATCTTGTTGATAGCAATGGATGTGTAATCGGTCTTGTAGCATCAGGGAGACATAGCTAGTGTCTCACTGACATGCGACACAGTTTGAATGCCTTGACCGAATGACTATCCTATGTGGTTTGTCTTTGACCAATCAGAGAAGCAGAATAGGAACCGCTAGCAGTTGGACTATTGTGGTCATTCCTGTGAGGAAGATCAATAGATTGTGAATGAAATGGATATACTCTATAATCAAAGATGATAAAAAATTCGATGAACAGTTGGATGAGTAACAGTGTGAGATAACGAAGTGTTGCTCGATTGAATACAAATTGTTCTAAGTGATTTCGATGAATGTTTTCTAAGAGCATTTTTGTGTAAGGTTGATCAGAGAATCTTATGCTGTTGTAAATTGACATCAGAGAGTGAAGCCCGTACTCTGTATGAAATTTTTTTACTGTAATACAAGGGGTTTTTCTTGGTGTGGTGGGTTTTTTCTCCCATAAGGATTTTCCCACATAAATCTGGTGTTCATTTGTGTATGTTCATTTCTCTGTTTTTGTTATTTCTTTCATGAATATCTTAATTGGACTGTAATTGTGCAATTTAAAGACACCTCTGCATTCTTCCCTGAGGTTTTGGCATTAGGAGAGTTTGTTCCGCACCTTAGCTTTCCTTACACTAAAACCTTAAACTGGCCTCTACCCTCTACCCCAAACCCTCAACCCTTAAAACCTTAAACCCAAGCAAACCCTCTACCTTAATAGTATGATCTTAAATTTGAGAGTTAATAACATTTGACTTAAATGACATTTTTATCTTCTTTTCAATTAAAAATTGTAACATTTAATTTGTAAAATATTATAAAATAAATAAATAATAAAAAATTTAATGTTGAATATTAATCATTATTTAGAATTTATTTTTCATAATAATAATATGAATTGTTTGGAAGAAATGCAAGAGGCGGATCTATTTTAATTAAAAAAAATATTAGGGTGCAAGGAATCTAATGTAATATCACAATCACAATTACAATCACACAATTTTTTAAAATTATAGTAATTAAAACCATAACTTAATGATTAAATTATATATTTAATTCATATTCATTTTAGTTTTATTTAAATAAATAATTTATATATATATATTTTAAAATTAAAATTAATAATTGTTAAAAATATTTTTCATATTTTTATTTTATATAAAATAACATCAATAGTTTTTAATTATTAATTGAACATACAAATTAATAAATTTAATAGATAATAGTAATTTTTTATTATAAAATATATGTATTTTGTTTTCTAAATTTGTTTGAATATTAAAAGATTCAATGAATAAACATATTTGAGTTTTTTCACATCAATATTTTTGCCGCCATGATGAGTTAGAACAAAATACCCAAGCCCTAATTTTCAACTCTCATTTTTAGTTGGTTTTTTCGAGCTCCCTTGCCTTGCACATGTTGTCACCATTAGGGTTTGAAACCTTGAGCTTTCTGAAGGATTCTATGAATTTTCTCACTGATTTTGAAAGTTTTCCTCACAAAAATTTCTATTAAGGTTGAATCAGGTAAATCTTTCATGGTTCATCATTTGTTTCCACTTATCTGAATGTGTTTTCAAAGACATTCCTTCTCAGATTCTCATGCATTTTTCTCTTGCTTTTCTTGAGGCTGACATCAAAGCACTTCTGGAGCTCGCATTTCTTCAAACAACAAGAAGTTGAGTAAGTTTCTATGTGCTATTTCTCTGTATCTTACCTCTGTTTTCTATCAAAACAAGCTCTATTTGGACTCAATAGATACAAATGAATGGGTGTTTTGTTTCTACCATGCATCCTTATTTTGAATCCCTTTTATCTTGGCTTAGCTTCTTTGGAATTAGCTCACGAGAAAAAGAAATGAAACAAATCATACTCCATATTTGGTTTGATCAAACGATGAAAGATTTTTTCATTTCTGCATTTTTTCTCTTTCCTGGTGATAACTTGGCCGCAACCTCTCTAGAATTTTTTTTTCTATTTCCAAAAATAATAGAGTGTAAACTTTTCTTGAATAGTGTTAAATAGAAGCATTACAAAGAGGAAGTCTTAGGTATTAGATAGATGGTATGTTTCATAACACATTGCTTAGGACATCCACTGGGGGAATGAAAATTATCCTTGTATAAGTAATGTACTGGAGGATCTAGTTCAATAATATGCTTCACCATGCACTTCATATGCCACTGGAATATATTTTTACAACATAAAATCCTATAAGTGTACTAATTGAAACTTCAAGGTCAAGTGAACAATTTTGTATTAGATTTCAAATTTTGGAGCTTGTGAATATTATGTGGCTGAGAAAGCTTTTCACACAACTTTCTTATGTTGTGAAGCCACATAGTTACCATGGCATTACTTTTATGATCAAAGTTATGCATGTCTTCCAAGCTTCTTGATTTGTCTCTTGTGTAAGCCTCCAAGAAACTTTTCAAGCTCCTAATTTGTAATTAGTTTGTAAGGGATTGTTTGCTCTTTCTTTGCCAATTTCCTATTTTATAGGGAGTTATGGTCTATTTCTTTCCAATCACAAGGTGCATTTCAATGAACTTGACAATTATGAATTATTTAAATGTAGACACCATATGGTCAATATTGAATGCTATTGCTGCTTCAAGGCACTTTGACTTCTTCCTTAGATAGTGAGATTCCCTCAAGACATGAATGCAGTTATCATAGCTCTAAACACTCAATTTAACATGAAGAATGCATCAATGTGTAGTAGAATTTGTAAAACACTTATCTTTGATTATGAATGTTTTAGATTATTACATATAGTCATGGCTATTTCATGATAGATTCATTTACAACTTGTGGCAGGTATGTATTTGAGGACCAAATTGAGTTTATCAAGGAATCGATACTTGAAGGAGAATAGGTACTTTAACAAATTAACTCATATGTTGATGTTTTGAATTGTATATCAAATATCTTCTTTTGATTCAAATAGTAATAAGATATATGTTTCTTGCTTTGGTTGATTGGACTAAACTTTAGAGTGTTTTGGAGTTTTATATGTATTTTTGTTAAGAATTTTTAACTTTACAACATAGATTATGTATTATTAACTTTTGATTTTTTGTTAATTTTCTCATTATTGATGTTTTATCCTAAATTAGGCTGAGGGTGATGATTTTGAAAAGGATTCTAGGGAAAAAAAAATGTCACACAAACTCTAGGTGGGATGCATTTTCTTGATGCCTGAAATGAGTGTAGCATTTAGCTATAGAAGGCATCAGAAATAATTTTGCACCATAAACTATTTATGTACATATATTATATGAATCAAATACATTTTTATTTTCATTTTACTCCATTGAAATTAAATGAATCCTCATTTGAAATCATCAAGACACTAGAAGGAATATTGTAACTGATGGAAATATGTTAAAAAAGCCTCCAAAGGCTCGAAATTTTTTTGTTGAAGATTGTGAAACTCAAAACAATAAAGAATTTATGTTTTTCCTTGAAATTTCTGAGTTTTTTTCTAGAAATTTTCTACTAATTGGGTTTGTACTAATCCATACAGGTTTCCATCAACCTAAAATTCATTGGATATGATAGATATCTATGTTAGCTTCTCTACAAAGTTGGTTTAGTATATTTTTATTGTGTTTTGTGAATTTGAGATCAAATTTACTCAAGGCGGCCTGAACATAGAATTACAAGGTTTGAGGCACTAATGTGCAATTTTAGCTCATTCCACCTATTGTGTACCATGTGGCTCAGTGGAATGAGGCTATTATAGTATGTTAACATGTTGGAATGAGTGATTTGTGTAGGGAGAGTGAAATGAAAGAGTTATGGTTGTTGTCCTAGTGAGTTTTGAGTGAATTTGAGAGTGAAAATGATGGTTTTAGGTAGTGGCTTGTTGAAATATGAGTGTTCCAAGCTGGGTGAATGTTTTTGTAGCCTAGGCAAACCTACAATGATGTTTTGGAGGTTTTTATATAGTGAGACGAGGTTTGGAGAGTTGGTTTCTAGAAAACCCTCATGAAATTGAGCATAGGTGGCCCTAGAGTAAGGGTTTGAAAGATTGGTGTTTAGATCTATGTATAGGAAGCTAAAACTAGTTGATTTGGTGGTTTGGAGGTTTGATCTAAGAATTTTTGAGAGAAAATTAGGAGGGAAGAAAGTTTGGAAGGTAGTTCCTTTGTAAATTAGGCCTAATTAGCCTAATTAGGACAACAGTGAAGGCCCATTTTGAAGCACATGTTCCAAAAAAAATCTAATGATTTTGAGGTATGTTTTGTAACTCACTAAGAGGTATCTAAATCTCTATTTTTTTTGTGAATTCCTTTGTGAAGTTTGTGAAAAAATCCCAAACAGGGTCATTAGACCTACTAGGAAAGGCCTAGTTGAAAAGTGAAATTTGAAGAGTTCAAGGGTTGGTGTTTTGAAATTTGTTTGAAGCTCATTGAATTGAGTTTGTGAAGAGTCCTCACACCCTGCTTACATCACATAGCAACAACTAAAATTTTTCATGTTATTTTCAAAATTCTTGGTTATTTGATGCTAGCTTAGCTTTTCTTGCAATGGTTGTATAGGATTAAAACAATAGCCATATCAAATGTCTTTTGCCCAAGTCCTACTTTCTTAAGGTTAACAATCTCAATCTCACTAATAGTGATTAGCAAGAAAGGTAATTCCACCAACTCTAACAAATAGTTTACCGTAGGAACAATAAAAGTAGACGCTTTGAAGGAAACTCCATGAAAACCAAATAGTTTACCATAGGGTCATTTAGGTTGATATTGAAAATTTTTCATTTTATTGCAAAATGTTGTTAAACAACAAAAGTTGAAAAATGCAAGATTTTAGGAATATTTTGGTCAAAGGGTGGTAAAAGGTGGTAAATGGTATTATATGTTTAAATAAGGTCATTTTTAGTGGTTTAGGTGTGTAATAAGGTCTATGTCTGTCCATGCAAAGTTGTTGTAGGTCATTTTTGTCAGATTTTGAAGTGTTGCTTAAAATAGTTGCAAAGAGACAAATTTGCATGTGATAGGTGAATGAATGCTCCTCCCAATGAATCTATGCATGTAACTGATGTAAATATGTTTAAAAATCCTCCAAAGGCTTGAAAAAAGGTTGTTGAAGATTGTGAAACTCAAAACAATAATTTTTTTTGTTTTTCCTTGAAATTTCTGAGTTTTTTTCCAAAAAATTGCTACTAATTGGGTTTGTACGAATCCATATAGGTTTCCATCAACTAAAATACATTGTATATGATAGATATCTATGTTAGCTTCTTTAAAAAGTTGTTTTGGTAGATTTTTATTGTGTTTTGTGAATTTGACATCAAATTTACTCAAGGCGGCCTGAACATAGAATTACAAGGTTTGAGGCTGTAACATGAAATTTTAGCTCATTCCACCTATTGTGTACCATTTGGTTCAGTGTAATGAGGCTATTAGAGTATGTTAACATGTTGGAATGAGTTATTTGTGTAGGGAGAGTGAAATGAAAGAGTTATGGTTGTTGTCCTAGTGAGTTTTGAGTGAATTTGAGAGTGAAAATGGTGGTTTTAGGTAGTGACTTGTTGAAATATGAGTGTTCCAAGTTGGGTGAATGTTTTTGTCGACTAGGAATACCTAAAATGATGTGTTTGAGGATTTAATACAATGAGAGGAGGTTTGGAGAGTTGGTTTCTAGAAAGACCTCATGAAATTGAGCATAGGTGGCCCTAGAGTAAGGGTTTGAAAGTTTGGTGTTTATATCTACATATAGGAAGCTAAAACTAGTTTATTTGGAGGTTTGGAGGTCTGATATAAGAGTTTTTGAGAAAAAATTATGAGGGAAACAAGTTTGGAAGCTAGTTCCTTTGTAAATTAGGCCTAATTAGCCTAATTAGGACAACAGTGAAGGCCCATTTTGAGGAACATGTTCCAAAACAACATAAAATGATTTTGAAGTATGTTTTGTAACTCACTAAGAGGTATCTAAATATCTATTTTTTTTGTGAAGCCCTTTGTGAATTTTGTGAGAAAAATCCCAAATAGTGTCAATAGACCTACTCGGAAAGGCCTAGTTGAAAAGTGAAATTTGAAGAGTTCAAGGGTTGGTATTTTGAAATTTGTTTGAAGATCATTGAATTGAGTTTGTGAAGATTCATCAAACCTTGCTTACATCACATAGCAACAACTAAAATTTTTCATGTTATTTTCAAAATTGTTGGTTATTTGATGCTAGCTTAACTTTTCTTGCAATGATTGTATATGATGAAAACAATAGCCATATCAAATGCCTTTTGCCCAAGTCATGCTCTCTCAAGGCTAACAATCTCAATCTCACTAATAGTGATTACTAAGAAAGGTAATTCCACCAACTCCACCAAAAAATTTACCGTAGGAACAATAAAAGAAGACACTTTGAAAGGAAATCCATGAAAACCAAGCTCTCTAAATGGTATATCAAACTCTAGTTTAAAATATTTTAGATGAGGTTACTCCCATAGCTCTGTTACTCATTTGAAAAATCCTTGAAACTTTGCATTGATTTTATTTTTCCTGTCCCTCTCTTGCTGCTCTTCCTCAATTTCATCAGGATCATACATTGACCTTCTTGCCCCTCCTAAAGTTTGGAATAAATCCATTACCTCCACATAAAATTGGACATCCTTGGTCTTCTTGGTTCACACCATGATATGGTTATACAAATGAAAATGAAGCAAATTAATCATCTCCTTCTCTGCTGGCTGGAAGAATGCATGCTTAATGTTTTGATACATGATATCAGATCTCTCTTCTACTCTCATGGTTCAATACTGAAATCCATTATGGTGGGCCTCCATAGTTTCAGTCATCTTTCTTCCTCTTCCACCAAAATTTTGGCATAGTTTACTAACGTTTATTAGAATTGTTGCATGTTATACATCATTGGAATGACATATTAGCTATACTTTTTTTTTGAAATTTTACTATGGTATGTGCACTTTGATGTGATGTAATATGATTATGGTTTTGTTTCACATGTAATATTAGATATATAGCAAAAAAATAAATTATTGCATGAATTTAATAATAAATTTTCATTTTAAATGATTTTTTTTGCAGAACATGGGTCTTCTAGGATTTCAAGATGATCCTCATGATATAGATCCAAAATATGTTCGTTATGGTATAGATCACATGCTAGAGGATGATGATGACACATATACAAAAGACACCAAGGCCAATGATAATGATGATGACAACGACGATGATCACGATGGTGATGATGATGAGGCAATTGTTGGTAGTAGTAGGGGACATTCATGATCATATAGATTGCATTATGGATCATTGTTGATATATCATTATGTTGCCTCTTTTCATGGTTACTATCATATGTATCATTTTCATGACTTGCAGTACCATATTATTGAGTTGTATCATTTTGACATGTATCATTTTGACTTATATCATTTAGGCATGTATCATTTTTACTTGTATCATTTTGAGTTATATAATTTATCATTTTTACTTATATCATTTGTACATGTATCATTTTTACCTATGTCGACTGTTGGACATGTATCATTTTGACATGTTATTAATCTAGTGGCATATTTGACTCACTTGTTTTAATTATAAATGATGATTATGTTATAATAATTATCTTGTTATTTAATCATATGAGTTAAATAGTTAAATTAAATACTCTATAATCATATGATTTATTTAAGAGGCATGATATATTTAATTAATTAATTTGAAATAAAACATATTATTTAATTTACTCACTCTATAATCATATGAGTTATTTAAGAGGCATGATATATTTAACTAATTAAATTGAAATAAAACATATTAAATTAATAAATGGAAGCAAGACAATAAACATTTTTAGAAGAAAAAAAGCAAGTAACAATGAAAGCCAAACTAGAAGCAAACCATAAGCAATCTTGGAAGCAAAACTTGACATTATCTAGGAAGCAAAAACAAAAGCAATTCAGGTACCAAACAAAGAAGTAATAATGGGAGCAATTTTAGAAGCAACAAAATATGAAATAATAGAAGCCATATTAGAAGTAAAAAAAGACACAAAAATGGAAGCAAAGCTAGATGAAACAAGTGATGTTATATCAAAAGAAAAATTGGAAGCAAAACTAGAAGTAAAATCAGAAGCAAAAATGAAAGCAAAACTGGAAGCAAAATTGGAAGCAAAATTGAAAGAAAACCTGGAAGAAAAACTGGAAGCAAACCTAGAAGCAAAACTAGAAGCAACACAAGAAGCAAAACCAGAAGCAAAACCAGAAGCAAAGTCAGAAGCTAAACTAGAAGCAACAAAAGTCGACGCTAAACTTGGTGCTAAATTTGGGCTAAATCTAGTGCCGAAGTGAACATGCCAATTTGCATCGAGTTTTATGCCAACATAAGTGCCCAATTCATGAACTAAAATACATTGAAATCTGACACTATTTTCCTATTTTGTTGTAGTGAATTTATAAACAAACTAAGATGGATGCAAGGCAACTATTAATGGATGTCTTAAGCTATTATGCAACTAAAGATGAACTAAATTAAGCTAAAAGTGAGTAAATTGAGAGTGTGAGTGCGAGTGAATTCAACAACATGACTTTCCAATTGACAAATGGATCCATTTGTTTCCAAATAGTGTTCTATTTATAGGAGAGCAAATGAAAAATGAAGGGTTGAGACCAAAAAGCTTAATCAATGGTCTAGGATGGAGGAATGGGAGGCATGGATCATGGATTATCATCAACATATGAGAATGAAAGATGAAAATTAATGAAGAGCTCACATTTGTTCCAAAAAACCACACTTTTGACTTGCGCACACAAGTCACTAAGTGATTTGCTTAAGAGGTTAAAGGTTTAGCTTGTTCAAGAAGCCAAGTGAGATGATTGGAGGAGAGAGAATATTATTTGGAATATTCTCATGGGTGAGGATAAAGGTATTTTGCAAATTAAAAGAAAATTTTAATTGTGTAAAAAAGGAGATAAGGAATATTTCATAAGAATATTCCTTTTTTAGAGGAAAATTAGTTTAATTGTTAATTAGACAAGGTTTAATTGCACAATTAGGGGATTAGAAGAATTAAAGGGTTATTCATTAAGTTAAATGATTTAATGAAAGGGAAAGGTATGAGATGATATTTAATTAAATGACTCAAGGTTATTTAATTAAATAAGATGACCTAGGGAATTAAATTAAATAGCTTGATTTATTAAATTTAATGAGATAAAGTGTTAGTGTGAAAGGGGGGAATTAACCCGATTTGAATTTGTGTGTATGAATAATGTGAATGCATAAGCAAGTGATACAACACACCAATGAAACATTATAATAGTGAATTCAAATGATAATCAAATCAAAACAAACAAATTATCCAATATCATCTCATTGTCCTCTATCTCCAAGGATTTTTCAAGTCATTTTGCTCCCAGATTGTTTGTGCACATGACTTTCCAAATGACAACCTGAAGAATGAGATGTTGGAAATGCAAGAAATACTTCCTATATTACATGATTGATTGATAAACTAGATGTAAATGATATGCTAAGATTAAGATGTTGCTATGATATTGATAATGAAATGATGCAATTAAACTACTATATTTAAAGTGTAGCTAATGGAAGTGCCATGATTGATCTACTTTATTCTAAGATGCAAATACTAAAATGCTAATGTTAAGATGCTAAGATGACAATGCTAAGGAAATTTCTACAATGTGTAATTATGCTCAACTCTCTATATGCTTTTGTTGTAAGTGATGCTCTATTTATAGATTTTCCAAGGCATAAGCTTAAGTGGCAAGAATCAACAGTCTGGATTTGATCTGGAGAGATGGATAGTTGAATGTGAAGATAAAATCAAGGAGTACATGTTCCCTTTAGAAGAACAAAATGCCAAGTGTGAAGAGGAATCCAATGGAGGTGAAATCCAAGTGTCTCAAAATTGGCTAGAATTTGTTGAAGATAAATGACAATTAAATATTGAAAATATTTAATTTCATGAGTCACATGATGAGGTGGAAGATGAGAAGTTAGTAGAAATGTGCTCAAATTTGAATTTAGAATTCAAATTTAATAAGAGGGGGTTACTTAAATAAAACATACTAATTAAAGTTATTTATTTAATTTAGACACGAAGAAAATGATTTAAGATAGGAAGAATTACAAAAAATGAACTATATAAATAAATTTGTTGATTTATTTATAAGTAGACGAATTAAAGATTTATTAATTAAATTTGTATTTAATTAATTTCCTCCAGACCGAATTTAAGTGTATACAAAAGTAATTAGGTTAATAGATGAAACTGACATGCAATTAATTAAATAGCTAGGCTAATTTAATCAATTAAGCAAAAAGAGGATGGCTTTGAGGATGCAATGACATTAGTAAACCTGATTCGAGTGTATGATACCATTTATGACATTTTTCAGTGTCTACACTGTGTATTGAATATATTACATAATGTTAATATATTATATAATATTTAATATATACTATATATAGTATATAGTATATAATATAATATATAATATATAATATAATATGTAATACATAATATACAATATATTAGTAAATTAGTATATATTAATATATTAAATATTATGTATTGTAAATAATAGAGGTAATGGATATCCATTTCTTCTGACAAAATCAATAGGCTCAGGATTTGTCTTGGGATTTGATTTAGGATTGCCAAACCTGGAAAGTCAACTAAAAAAATGCATTTACAAAATTTCCATAGTTTTTTGAAGTTCTCCCTTGTGGCTAACGACTTTTTTTAATCCAAATTTCATGAAATGAAAAGGGTTTATTAAAAAAATTGTCAACTTTCCACCAATATAAGATATGCCTTATTTTGTATTTAATAGATAATTATTATTGTTTTTCTACATATATTACAACTAAAGTCCTAATTGATAGGCTGATTGAAAAACTTCTATAATTTTCAAACTATTTCATATTTTTTGAACCTAAAAGATGCCTCACATTCTATGCTTTGCATACTATAGGATAAAAAATATTGAATTTCATAAATTTTTGACCAAGTTATGGTGGTCAGACAAACACATTTTAATAATTTTGAAATGTTTTAATAAAAAAATCATAACTAATTATTTACATACAAAAAAATTACAAAAAGAAATGTGACACATCTGGGCATGTGTCCTCTACATATTTTGAAAGTTTCAGAAAAAAATATTATTTTTTTCGTGTACTTAGGTTGGTTAGACATACACATGATTTTTATCTTTTTCTTGAAAATTTAGTACTATTGCATTGAATTTCAATTTTTTGCAAAATAGATTTACATTTTTTCCAAAAAAGGACTAGTAGCCTAGAAACTACAACCAATTTTCTACAAATTATGTTAATAACCTATTCAAAGTTTTATGTCAAGTTTCCTAACTCTTTTTTTTCTGAATTTTCATTGCGGGCCTAGTTTGTACCCCCCTGATCATGCACTGACCCAACTACAACCTCCAACTAAGGGGATACTAATGATCATGTAGCCCAATAAATATCCCATTAAACCATGATTCGACTCCTTTCATGAAACCATAATCAATTGATATAGGTTTCAATTGCTATATTTTTGCAAATCATAATTGTCTTGGGTATTTTGATGATCCATCTCATTATCTTATTGCAATGAATATACCAATGAATGATGATGATCCAAAAGGCCTTGAAAATATAAATTATAGCTCCATGGTATCATAATAGTCTATAGGAAAACTCTACACATAATAAAACCATTAGCACATTGAAGATCTATGGCTATAGGCATGACACATATGAGTTCTCAATGCAACTTGTAGGTGTAAACAATCTACACAACTACATAGCATATAGATCTTGAATACTGTAAAACAAAAATGCAGTACTAAATCAATAACATACAAAACAAAGAAAACTAGAGATACCATGTAGATGCTCAATGACTCCAAAATCAAATCGAATCAAGATCTAACTAGCCATAAATCCATAATACACTTTCTATAGCTCAAGAACCCAACACGAAATTGATTTAGAAATGTTGAATGACCAAAAAAATAATAACACTTTTACTCTAAGAAGGCTGAAATAAACCTCCTTAATTCATGTATAAAGAATGCATACAAATCTACAAATGCCCCTTCCCTTAAAACCCTAATCAATAATCTCTTCACAGATCTATAAGACTATATATTTTGATAAACATGTAAAACCTATAAAACAATGCATGCAAATATAAATCCATGCAAAAATTTAGAGGAATAAAATTTAAACAACTTGAAATTCATAACTTAAAAATGTCGAATATAATAGATAATTGCATAACAAAAAACTTTAAATATGAAATCTATAAATCACATAAATCCAAACAACATAAATATGTAACAAGTTCAAGCATAAAAAAGGATTAGAGGGCTATCTAGGAAATCAAATCTAGCAAAATATCAATTCCACAATCATCATCAAGTAGATGCATATAAATGAATAAAGTTGTGTAAGAGCTTCTATCTCACCAATTGACCAACTCCACAACCCACATGCAACTAGAGATAATAATTTGGTGCTTCTATATGAGGAGGGACCAAAACCATGGACCCACCATAAGCATTTAGTATGGTATTCAACACAACTAGTGCTTTCTCATGTGACTAAGGAGCCAAAAGATAACACCAAACATGAACACTCTTTCATTAATCATAGCCAAAATATGAATGAATATAAAAAACATACTAAAGGGTACTCAGTTACTTCTAAAGATGAGATCTAGAGAAAGAGAGAGGCCATCAAATATGAGTGAGGAGGGACTAGGGAGAAATGATGGTTAGGAACTAGGTCTGGGGGAGGACTTGGGATCAGGATTGGAGGTGTCAAATGAATCACATTAGGGTAACTAGTTGGGTATCATGTCTTATAATTGATTGATAAATTGGGAATTGAGGGAGTGGGGAAAGAACGAGTCACATGAATGGGAAGGGATTGGGGACTAGGAGTAGTGAGAGGGTAGCTCGACAAGGAAGCTATAATGATTATAAATGAATTATTTAAACTAGAATTGGGAATAGGAAATTTAGTAGTATGAGAACTAGGTCATAGAATAAACTTGGCATTGAGGTTCACATATAAAAATGAGGCCTAGTCAGGAATAGATAAGGTAAGTGGGGATGAAAATGGTGTCAAAGAAGGCTCATGAATCCTATCACTTGTTGAGGGTCGAGGAGCAATAGTGTGTCATGCTAGGTACCCAAATAGGAACATGTCTTAACACCAAATACTAAAAGGATTTAACATAGTGAAAAGTGTTAGGGTCAAGGTTCATGGATATCTCATAACATGGACCTAAGGAGAATGCTAAAACACTAAATCTAAAAGATACTTATTGTGCAAAGGGATGAAATTTAGGGCTCCAAATATCAAGGGAATCATGGAAAGGGTACTTAAGTAAATGAAAATTTGAATCTAATAAGGATAAGGGAAAGAGTAGGGAATTACTGGAAGAGATGTTGAGATGGAGAACTCCAAAAAATTTAAAAATTAAACTTGAAAAAATTACTCTTTCTTAGCCATATTTACTTACAAAGAAAATGAGATGGACAAGGAAAGGACTAAGATGAATGTTACAATGTAAAACCTAGACATCAAGGGAAAAAGCTTTAGATTTTTTCATATTGGAGATAAGCTCTATACAAAGGAATAGGTATTCAAGGAAAGGGATAGATGAAAATTTAATGCACACAAAATTTAAACCAAAGAATTAAAGTTTAAAGGGGACATTGATTAGTATTACTTAGGTAACAAAAACCCTAAAATCCTGAAAGTCTTACAACCAACCCATTCATAGAGAAAGGATGAAAACTTCCCATACTTAAGAATTTTATTGTATTTTTTCATTTACTAGCACATCTATAGGCACATGGGGGATTAGGGATTAAACCCATGAAAATTTTGACCAAGGGATACCCATTGGGAAATATATTATATCATTTATCTATGATGGAGATAATGAGGCCAAAAGTGCATAAAGGAGCAAGGACTCAACCATCTTTGTAATTTTCAAGGCTTGTAGATATGGGAACCAACATTTTCATTATTTTTAAAATATACAAAGAAATTTAAGCACTATAGAAAAAATTATACACCTATCTAAAAACATTGTTATGTATTCAATCACATAATTAAATATAAAAATTAATGTAAACTTTTGGGAAGAACCTCACTAAAAAACTATCTTTGCTTTTGTATAAATCAATAATTAATGAAAAAAAATTAATAGTATTAGTCTATAATTCATCAAAGAAAAACAAAATTGTTACATTATTTACAAAAATTATTTAAATGTATATTTTCCTAAAAATCACCTAGATTTAAAGTAAAATTAATTCATTTAACAAGGATTCACTAAAATTTTATAAAAAAAAAATATGATTCTTTTCTTAAAATTTTCCCTAAATAAAATATCTTCCATGTGTATTTTACATGTTACAAAATTTCATATTTTTTTCTTATTTGCATTGATGGATAAGTGGAAGAAGTTGGGTCCATGTTTTGGTCAATTAATGCAAGTTTTTTTCTTGAAAATCAAAGTTTGTCACAATTAGACTAAAAATTTGAAGCACTTACACATAGAATCTTTGAAAAGTCCAGTAATATGAAATGTAGGATTTTGGGTCTAGTTTCCAATTATGTAATCTATTCTAATATCTAGATGATACAAACTATTTTTTTGTAGGCCTGTACAAAATCAAATTTTAAGGACCATAACATATATGTGTACGATAAACATAATTTGACCTAAAGAAAATAATTTCTCTAATTCCTTTTGGGGTAGATTTGTATTAAACTGAAGATTGATGAGGATATATTTTTAATAATTTGTTTCAAATGTATATTTTTAATTAATTTTTTATTGGCCCTAGAATTTTTTATTTTTGAAAACCCCTCGTGTACATTTCAAACATAACTTGAGCTAAACTAATCTTAAAATGATTTTTTAATTGTATAAACAATGATGTCTAGATTGATGACACATAAACACACACACACACACACACATGCATGTATACATATGTAGGTGTGTCTGTATAT
This sequence comes from Sequoia sempervirens, assembly GCA_007258455.2. NCBI lineage: Eukaryota > Viridiplantae > Streptophyta > Pinopsida > Cupressales > Cupressaceae > Sequoia > Sequoia sempervirens. Next base: position 117,833 of record VDFB02353283.1, read on the forward strand.
ATAAATATATACATACATATATGTATATGTACACGATATATTTAAATACATGCATATATATATATATGCACACACATACATATGTGTGTGTGTATACATACATACGTACATATGTACATGTATGTATATATGTATATGTATATTGAAAACTTAAAAAAATAAAAAGTTACTAAAAAAATACTAATACTTGACATTTCAAGTTTATGGACTACTTTCTTCATAAATTAATTAATAAATAAATAAAAAGTCCAATTATAAAAAATGGACATGTTCATCTACAATGGATTTTGATTTCATAAAAAAATTCTAAAAACAACTTGCTACCCATATTGTTAAAATCATTTTTTCTCATGTTGTTTTCATGACATTGTACTTGTAGGTCCAAGGCTAAGGGGTGGGTTTATGAGTTAAAAACAAAAGCAAGGATACGGGTTTCAAATTTCAAAGTTTATGAAATGCGTACCCATTCTAAAATTGAGTGGGAATATATTGTAATTACAAATGGGTAACCATTTTAGAAAAATAAACAATCTCTTGATATTATGTCATTTATTATTGGGTCAAGGTCATTATGTTTCCTTGAAGCTAGCTTAGTGTCAAGCACATGTGGACTTAACCCCCTTTTCTTAAAAGTAAATTTAACTATGGACCAAAGCTAACTTAACTCCAACTACTTTTTAACTATTAGTTCAAGAGTGAAAAATCCAAATTTGAATGTAGATGTCTTTTATAGAATGAAAAAGTCCCAGATCTTTCTAAGTTATTCACTCACTAGTGCATCACTTAATCCATAGCTCTTTACATCAACATATATAATTTCATAAAGATAGACACATAGGCATTTATATTTTGTTTGAATTGTCTTTGAATTTGATCAGACACCATTAAAATTATACATAAGATTTTAGTACCATGAAAACAATACATATATTCTCATTCTTGATAGCATATACTACCGATATTTTTCAACACTAACTAGTCCAAACATACATAAATGAGAAGTTTTTTAGAAATTGGGATATGAAGGTCAAGATCACAAATATCAAGTTGAAGCTATACATCGTGTTTAGGGAAATAAATATAAGGATTACAGTTTCCCAAGTGCATTTAAACTCTAAAACATAGTAATTCCTTGTTAAGTTTTTCAAATATTAACTAATATATATATATGAAGTTAGATTCTTGAGACAAGTTTGATGTACACATTACAATATAATAACAATTGTTATAAAAGAGCTAAGCATCTATTTCTCTCTATGTCAAATATATTTTGTAGTGCTAAGTTACTTATAATTAACTCATTTATATGAATTAATTGTGATAATTAATTAATTAGTCTACATATTTTTAAAATTATATTTTAATATTCTTTAAAAATATAAAAATAAACATATACACAAAGTAGCATATAATTAAACAATAAAAGTATAAAGTCCGCACTTTTTTCATTTGCATTAATAAAAACCTTAAACAAGTGATACATAATAACATAGTACTTACCTTTTATAGACATCCAAAATTTACCACTAATGTCATAATAACTTTCCTTTGAATTAATTAAATAAGTCATTATTTAATTAATTTCCTTCACCATTCATCATGTTAATTCTTCTCTAAGTTTGATTAAGTGAGTTAAATCAATTATTCTTAATCCCTAGTTCCTCCTTCTTAATCAATTAATTAATCCTTGATTAGTTAATTAATTAAGGTTAATTAAACCCTATCACCATTTTCTCTAATATTTAAATCCGCATCATCTTCAATACTTAAATTCCATTCAATCATACATGGATTAAAATATTAACTTTATATCATTTTAAATGTATTATCTCTCCTCTCATTCTTGCACATGTGCGAGCATGTCATCTTATCCCACTCTTTGCTGACACATGTGTGACAATGCATTGTTAGAAGCATCCTTCCATGTCTCAACCATCCTATGCTAACACATGTGTGAGTATGCTAACCTTAATCACATTTTTCTTAGACATGTGTTGGCATGCTATATTCGAGGCATGCAAAGCCTCAACATCACTCCTTGCATTGTTGACTTATCCCCACTTTTTTTCCCACACATGTGTGAACATATCTCTCATGCATTCCATCTTTCTCAAACATTTACGAGAATTCATAGCTCTTACACTTCATGTAACACTTGTCACATGACTACAAATTCAATTCATGTTTTCGTTCTCCTTAAGTCCTAATCCTCTATCAATATTACATCTTGGCCCTTGATTTTTTTCATGGAATATCTATCAATTAGAGGTCTTCCCTTTCATTTAATTCATCAAATTTCATGTCATCCTTATGTTTCCCATTTGATCACCTTCCTTCACACTATCATAATGCCATTTTCTAAATTGATAATCTCAATTCTACTATCAATTTTTTGGTTTATTAAGCAACCATGTTCCACCTTCAATCCACTATCCAAAGAGAACATCAAGTGGAGCACTGGTTGCACTTTATTTTTGCTCAATCAAAGGAGAATTTAAAATAATATTTTTTATTAAATATATTTTGTTATATCATCTTGCTTATTCCCTTATCTTTTTTCTAATATGCCTAGTTGGACCCACATCATTTTCATTGACTTTTATTTGAATTTTTCTATAAGTCTTCATGTCTAGGTTTTGGTTTAGCATATTCACCAGGTTTTTTTTGGAACTTCCATTATTTTGGTGCTTATGTAATTCATGGGGTGCTTGCATTACATGGTTCAACACCTATGTAGAAATTGGCACTTCCATGATTTCATTGTTTCTCAAATTTTTTGTCTCACTTATATTTTTCTTACTAGTTTTTGAATTCTTATTTTTTTTGTGTAGGTCATTAGCCTTATTTAATCATTTTTCATTATTTTCAAACTCTTTATTTGTAAGATAATGTGTTTTCTTGTAGGTATTATCTCTCAACTTGATTTAGCACTTACGCTCTCAGAGTCAACACTTTTATACATTGATGCTTACATGAATTGACACCTACACTAATTGATGTTTTTACCCTGTCATTCAATGCTTTTGTGCCTATGAGAATTTATTTCTATTTTTTCTATTATGTGCTTTTACATTCCATTTTTTCACTATATATCTATTTGCTAACATGTCTCCCTATTGCTTTCATCATTGCTAACATTCTTTCTTCTAGATTTCTATTATTTTTTAGAAGGATTCATGAATGTTTGTTTTCTATTTTTTATAAAATCATTGTTTAACACTTATGCACTATGTTTTAGAACATATGTGGATTGGTGCATTTATAGATTTGCACTAACATAGATCAATTCTTATACAGATCAATACCTCTATGATTTAGTGCATATGTCTTGTGCAAGCTTGATTCTACTTTATTTGCATTTATTCTTTATTTTCTTGATCTTCATGCTAGTTCTCTTTGATCTAACATATGAATCAAACCAATTTATGTAGTTGAACTACACCTATCCAAGATCATTAATCAAATTAGCAATCTATTTGGTGTAATTTATGCTTGTCAAATTTTTTTTCCATGGGTTTTAGTTGCATTAAAGTTAGAGTAATAGGAAAATAAATTTGTTGTTGTATATTTTGGTGAGTAGTGTGTACGCTCTCCTCTTGTGCTTTTGTGTGATCATGAGGATAAAAACTATCACTTTTTCTCTTTTATTTTATTTTTATCCCAAGGAACCTAATGCATGTATGCTTTCCCCTTATACGTCATGCAACCATGCGACCTTGGGTGATCAAAACTACTTAGATCATTTCATTTGAGGAGATTTCCTAGGGATGTGATCACCTTAGGGGACATCCCCAAATCCCATGTTTTAATAGAGTATAAAAAGTGGACAATGAATTGAAAGACATACCTTTTGGAAGAGATTTATTCCTTTGGGAAGTGAAAGCAGAGAGTGGGTCACCCTCTCCTCTCAACTATTTACAACTTTTCTCTTTCATTTGTATATTTAGTCTCATGTAGCCTTGAGGTATACATAGGACTTCCTAGAAATCGTGTTCATCCTAGCTAAAGACCTTTTGGTTGTCATATTTGTGGTGCATCGAATACTAGTCAGGCCTATGAAGTTACTCACAATGTACTTCCAAGTGATAGAGGTAGAAATCAGTTTGGGTAAGGCTTTAAGTATCAAAGGTAAGGGGTGCATAGGTTCTACATGACCTTACATTTCCTAACTATTCATGCCTTGATCTAGATACTAGAAATATGAGCCCACAAATGGAGACACTCCTACTTGACTAATATAGGATTACATAAGTGTTTAGTCTTAGGTTAGGAAACATCAACCTTGCAAACCTATGCCATTCATTTGTCTCCATGTTTCTTTGATAGTGGCCTAGGGGACACGAGGGAAATTAATTTAATAGTGGCATATTATAATTATATTTTCAAGAGGGAATCTAATGTTGGTGGAGGTTACACATCACTAGAAGACAAAATTTCCTTTTGAGGCATCTACATTGGGAAAGTGAAAGGCCTTGAGTGGGGAGCCCAAGTTTGGAGGGAAACATGTGTCTGTTGGTGTTTCCCTTAGTGTTTCATCTGGAAGCTAAAAAGTCACTAGAGCATCTTGAATGGTAGAAGATGAAGAGGATATGTGTTAGGCACCCATGTTGGAGCTTAGTGCATTTTATTAAATATTTTATCATGACTCTTAGTCTTCCAAATAAGAGGTGTGGATTTTTTCAAGTGGTTTTGGCACCTCTTATTTCAGTTTACCATTATGGTTTTGCCTCCCACAAGTTTTATATATTGGATCCATGAGACAATAGTTTCATGTTGTGTTGTTTTCAGGTATATGGAAGAGATCAAGTTGCTAGAGATCAACAAGAAAGTGTATTATGGTGTATCTCTCTTGTGAATATTAATAATATACTTTTCCTCTTTTCTCATGTGGATTTTTTCTCAAAAAGGGTTTCTCCAAGCAATTTTGTCATATTTGTTTGTTGATTTTTCTATTCCAATGAATTCGCAATCACATACGTATAATATGATTTGGTAATCTTATTTTAATATTTGAATTCATATACATAAGTTAATGTTACAACTTAATTTCACCTTGTTTTCAAAATTTACCATATCTCTTCTTGTGCGAAACCAATGCATACCTATCATCCTAAAACCCCCTCAATTGTATTTTTTATTTGGTGTGATTTTAAATCCACCCCTTAGTCAGGCCAATAAACCTTCATATTGAGCCAACCATCAAATCCTTTCATCCTAATCCTTTATTCATTCCCCCAGCTCAATACTTCATCAATTTGAATCAATAATATCTCCATTGTGGTCCTTCATCCTATAATCAAATGCATACATCGTCCAAAAACTAAATTTCCCTCCATCCTTCTAGTTTAGCACCACCATCCTATGGATCAATGATTTTATACATTAGTATATTCACATGGATAAATATATTCACTGATTAGAGCATTTGTGGGTCATCACTTTTGTATTTTGATGCTTTTGTTGTTCAATGCTTTTGCATTTTTATGTCTTTCTCTTCATCCATTCATCCACATCCTAATCTATCCTATCTTCTTCTAATCCAAATTCAATTTCATCATGTATATTAATTCTTAGTTCCCATTCTTCTAATCCTCAATCCACTTCTAAATGATTATTCTAATTTTCATTCCCTTCTAGAACCAAAATTGAACATTATTAATCAACCTTTCATGTATTATCCATTTATTCTAATCTCAATCCTCATCTAAAACTTGTACCAAAGTCTCTTCTTTAAAACTTACTATCTTACAATCAAATCCAACATCTTCATCTTCTATCATCATCTCATTTCTTCATCCGTATTTACTTCCAACATTATATAAATCTTAATTAATCATCCCACCATATTCTTCTAATCCAAATCATAATCAAAGTCTCTTTCTAAAATCTAATCAACCTCCATATTCTAATCCTGGATCAACCATATTCTAATCCACTTCCCAATCACCTATATCCTTCTTCTAATCCAACCATCTTATCCTAAATATAACCTTAATCAAATCCAAATTATGAGCTTTAATAAACCAATCATCCATATCATCCAACCATCCAATCCAAATCATCATAATTCAATCTCTTCTAATCCAATTTCTTCCATCTAATCCAAGCCATCATCATCTCTCCATTCTATACCTCCCCACCAATCTTTAATGATGATGAATTTAACCTTGTTAGCTAACTTGAATATGATTCCTATGACCTGATAATGAGAGTATTGTGAACCAAGATGAATTTCCCCCATCCACCATCCCTCAAACCCAAATATCCAGTAGTTTCACTCCCAATCCTAAAGAAATCCTATCTTACTTCTTCAACCAAGATCAAGATGCCATGGTTAGGAACCTCCCAAGTATTAGCACCATGATTCCATTCTGCTAGTGCATATCCATCAAATCCGAATTACTCTCCCAATGTTCATCCGTACCCATCCTTTGAGAAATGAAATCAACTCTACATCCAAAGTTCCAATTAAACACCATCAATATTGTAAATCCCCATCTCCAACCCCTCTCCAAGTTCCTTATCATAGTTGTCCGTCCGCCTCCACTTCTTATTCCACTTTCTTATCTCTCAAAATCCTTAAAATAACATCACCCCTATTCTTTAGTGATTTACTTGAAGGACTATTAACAATGTATCCTATGTCACCATGCACAAATAAAGTTGTCCCACCTTGCCATATAATTTGTCCACCTCCATCTGATATCTCCCACGTACCAAATCAAACAAAATTTCCAATATATCAAATCCATTAAATACTCCATCCACAAATACCCAAAAACAGTCTCCGTACATTTGCAGCGCGAAGTTTGAAATAAAAATATGGGGATTTTAGAGCTACCAGCTCGAGACAAGATTTATGCAGCATGCCAGTTAATAAATGTTAGCGAGCCTTCTGACAAACAGTAGCAACATTAAACAATTTTCTCACAAATACTGACGAATTTGCCTTCAGATGCACGAAAAGTGAGAAAGTCCGGTAACGTGTTAAGATAGCTTTGCAGGGAAAGATTGTTAATCTGGAGGAGAATCTACGCGAGGACATCATCAACTATAAAAATACGCGTATAGTCCCATATGCTACAGACTGACCTTTTTGACAAAGTAAACTGAAGTGTCACGCAAGCGAAGTTTCGAAAAGCGAGAAAGTAGAGGTAAACCTACGATTGGGACACGTAAGGGAATGTTTCAAGTTGACAGTACTTTGTCTTTACATCTGTAGAGATAGCTTTGCACGAAAAAGATTGTTAATCTGAGGAGAATCAATTGAGAGGATCGAAGCAGGAGATAGGTTCGTCTTTCCTACTGCGTTCTCTCGTCTATTTATGCTATCTCTTCGTCAAAAGTTAATTTACTCTATAGAACACGTCTCTGTTTTTCCATCAGCGACTTCGCCATGGAGAGCCGATGCTTTCAAATGGCCCACAGGCAAATGACATAGCGAACACCAATACCACCACGGCAAAACCATCCTCTGGAAAACGTGCTAGGAGAGAGGGAAATGAAAGGAGTCGAAGCCCTCGTCTAACAAGCGTAAGAAACCTGCTTCAGAGGGAGAGATGGAGTAGGGAGATATAAAAGACATTGATAAAGCCGTTCCAGGGGCCAAGAATAGTTTCACTTTTCGGAGAGCGAAGCTTCGCCATTCTCATGTGGAACTCCTCTTCTATGAGACGGAGACGTAACAGGTTCTTCAAAACTCTATTGGTTATAGTCATATAAATACTCTATTGCTTGTAATCATGCTTAAAATCTCTAGTTTATTATCATGGAAAGCTGACCAATGGTGGCGAAATGTTTTCAGGTATAAGTGTTACCCACTTGAATAAGTTCTCCAAAGAGCACATGGATATAATGAAGACTGTCATAGATGAGTGGCCTGCGTCAATGTTTAACAAGGTGGACTATGCCATGGAAATTGAGTGACTAGCGTCAATGTTTAATAAGGTTCTTCCTCTTAACAGCGCACAAACGACTCTCGGTTCTCTATCAATGAGATCACACAGAGGATCTCGTCATCCAAATCATGCAATAAAACGTTTGTTTGACTCAAGTGGAGTTTCACATGAGAATGGCAAAGCTCTCCGAGAAGTTCCACTTTTCTTGGCCTCTAGAGAGGCTCTATCAATGTCTTTGATCTCTCCCTCTTTCATCTCTCTTGCTGAAGCAGGGTTCTTACTCTTTTTAGACGAGGGCTTCGGCTGCTTTTCTTTTTCCTTTCTTCTGGAACGCTTTCTAGAGGATGGTTTTGCCAGTATTGGTGTTGGGCATGCCATTTGCCTGTGGGGCGTTTGATCGTATCCTTGAGAAAGTCGCAGAAAGGAAGAACACAAAGTTATGTAGAGTTAGAGAGTTTTTCGGCCAGACGTTTGGCAAAGAGATAGCACAAATAGATGAGAATGTAGTAAGAAAGAGCTTGAAAGTCAAAAGTGTATTCGTCTTTTAAAAGTTAAGTGTGAACTCCTATGCATTGGCGTGTTGTATTTTTTTTTGTTGATATTCATACTTAAAAGTTGTCTTTTCGGAACTATGATTTGTAGTGTATTTTTGGCTAGGATTTTACTTTGTTTGAAGGTGTCTTTTTAAAAATGTGTATTTTTTCTCAAAAATATTATTGTTCCGAAAAGTGAGACATAATATTTTGTTTTCATCTTATTTAAAAGAAAATAATAAAATTTTCATGAAAGCCAACACAACCACAAATCAACTCAAAGCAACAAGGACATGGAACTAGCTTATCTAGTGTCATGCGTGTCTTGAACATTGGTGACATATAGTGAATTATTAGTAAACATGTCAGCAATAGGGGTCTAATTACTTTTGATAGTGGCATGGGCCTCAGTTGTGGTCTCATTCTTTGTTCTCATAATTAAAGATCACCGTTCTATAATCCCTATATTTTCACATCATAACATTCTCTCTTGAGAGATTTTTTTTTTTTTTTTTTTATCAAAATTTTGAATATACAGGAAATGTGGGTTTAAATGGATCAAAGCCCCAAGATGTGGGTCATGGGTTCAAGCCCAGTCCAGATTCCTTGTGGAGCTGTCCAAGGTCCTACGAAATGGACCTGGACAAAACCCAGGATGACTCTGGCTAGAAAAGATGGATCTATGAATTTTAATTTAACTTCAAATCTTTTCTTCCTCTTTCTTTTTTTTTTTTTTTGGCTGACAGTTACATTTATCTTTGAGAATAATGGAGTGTGTGCAAATGGGTGGTGATTGCTCTGTTTTCTGTAACCACGGAGAATGCTGTTTAAACCTTGGATATTACTCTTAAGTTCTTAACATTCATGTCTGATTTTAATCAGACCGATAAATTGTGGATGATCATTTGTGATAGCTGCCCTTATCATGAAAATCAGACTTTTTTGTCCTTATTGTTGGCCATGAAGACTTGAAGCCACATAGCCAAGGCAAAATCCTGTTGATCAAAGCTGGAGCTTCTGAATGTTTTCCGTCTAGATTTCAGACAAAACTTATACTATGTAAACACTATTAAACCCTGCGTATTTTGCAGTTTATAATGAATCTAAGATAGATAAATAATACTAATAATCCATATCTTTAAGACTGGTTTATATATGTATATATATAGTTATGTTGTTTTTAAAATGTCTGGCTTATTAGCTTGGGAAATAAGTGGTATATCAATATTTAGATTCTATTAGAAGTTTCAAATTATTTTATCTCTACAACTATTGTATCTTGTATTATAAATGTGGGGAGTATCTCAATTTGCCTGCTGCTAATTTTGTGAGATGTTAGATACTTTTATCTACTCTCAATGATACTGTGATTACATGCTAGCAGATATGTATACAATCATTTTTACATGCTCTTTTTTGATATAAAATGATTGACGAGTACATGATTATATTGGGAAGAGGTGGGTACGGAGGGGGAGAGGAGTGGGGGTGCGTGTGGGGGGGTTGAATCTGAATAATATAATCTTCTACTTTTTTAAACTAACAACTACAATAATTTCTATTGCACAAATATCATTCACATAAGATCTAACTATTATGCAATACAAGAACATATGATTTGCATGAAAACCCTTACAAGAGGAGAATCATGACAAAATAATGTTGGACATTAAAACCTCTTACGATATGTGTTGGCACCAACCTACATGAGACACCAATCCCTTTTTATACAATTTGTGAGCACCAACCCACTGGAGACACAAATCTCCACTTGTAGAATTTGTAGGCACCAACCCATTGGAGACACCAATCCCCACAATTAAGCACCAATTTAACAAGATACACCAATGTCTTTGATATGAGGCACCAACCCCATCAATCTGGGTCATTATCAATACAAAAATTAATATAGGGGAATTAATTTATAGAGCCAAGTTCTTATATTTACCTCTTTACCATACTCTTCAATGTAATACATCTTATTTCTCGTGTTCATCCACTTTGAATTCTTCTCCTTACAAATATTTTGTAGCAGACTCAACAGCAAGATGACATGCCTCATAATAAAGAAATAAGCACTCATATGCACCTTCATATTCACTAGCATCATCAACATCAAGAGAAAGTTCCTTAAACTAGAATTTTATGTTAACATCTCAATCTTCATTGGTGTAGTTATTATTCAATGCTTAATCATCTCTCTCTACCTTCACTTGAGCATACACTTGAGGCATGGTCAATATAACCACCAACATCTTCATACACTCCCCGAGTTGGTCACCTAAGTCATTTGAATTTTTAACATTATCACATGAAAGTGTCATATTTATAACATTTGACACTTCTTTGATTTCCTCAATAAGGCAACCCATCCATAGGCTCACTGAGACTTATTGGATTTTTTTTCTTTGGAAGAAAGCTCTAACTAATCTCAAGTACCTCCCAAAAAATTCCATGCACCAAGATAACTCAAAGTTATTATCTTCAAAGATGTTTGAAGCATCGACTAAAAATTTGTTAAAAAATCTAGAGAGATTCTCCTTGTCTCTTGATATTATTAAACTCTTGGATGAGAAAATAAGGGTCAATATCATTTAAAAGCTATTTATTCAATGTTGTAATAATATTGTCCCAATAAGGAAAAAAACACTTGGAAAAGCATCCAAATAATTTCATTCCTAAACAATGATTAATCAAAAATCTCAACCATAATGTATCTTCACATTTTATTTTAAAATCATTCAACAAAACAAAAATATTTAGATGAATGATTCTAAACATTTCTTGGAATAGGGTTAAGAGAACTAAAAATCTAAGACAAGCCTAATTATTTATATTCCTTGAAGGGGAAATCTCACAACAGTGTTTACACTTTTTGATCTACATGGAACACTAAAATCAATATTCATATTTCAATAAACAATAGTTATTTATATTTAAATTTTAAAGAATCAATATATGTTTATTATCTTTGACATATAATGTATTTTCATAAAAATTAAGAAATACAATTTACAATTTAAAATTCATGTCATTTACTATTAAAGTAAGACAAACAATATATCCCAATAATAATTATAAATATCCATTTGAATCTCAAGCAATAGCCTTAATTTTTTAAGAGAAAACCATTCACAATAGTAAGGACTAGATATCATTAAGCTAGATAAATAATGAGTAAAAAAGGGAAAAAATCTTCCTATGTTACTTTTATTTTCATCTAGTAAAATTTATACATAACAAGGACGAAATTTCATATGGACATGCAGAATCAATAAATGCTAACTCCATTGGATACTCCTTATACCACCTCAAGGATTGAATTATATGTGTAATCCCTAAAATTAGATCTCTTTCTTTTACTTATATTTTTTTATCAATAAATTATAATTTTGGTGATCATTCCCTTTATATTGTAATCAGTGAAAAATTATAAGTTTTAAATTATAATTAGTTTTGGTTTATGATATAGCTTATGTTAGAGTTTATTGTTGAATCCCATAATTTTTAGAAATAACCTTAAAATACCTACTACAATAGAGAGAACAAGAAAAATATTTTTCTACATGACTTGGAATTGTATTGATGCAATAATCTCCCAAAAATGGATGATTGATTATAAAGATGAATCCTTATGAAAAGTAAAAAGTAAAAATTAGACTAGATGAAACCCTAGGTAAGAATTAAATTAGGTCATCAAAAGTGTCCTCATTGTATGCTATGAGATAAAAAAACATAACTTAATAATAAAATAAACTCCTAAGCTTAGCTTAAGTGTAATAAAGTAAGAGATAACATAATAATTAATTAATGAGATTACCTATTTACTCTAAAACCTTCCTTTAAGTAAAACTTAGAGAGAAACTAAGAAATCTAATTATGAATACAAGAATGGATGCATGAATGGTCCCCATTATAAGGCCTGATGAGGTACTCATGTGCAACCAAGCAAATATCTCATAATAAGAGAAAAGCAGAAAGCCTCATGGGAAAAACTCCTCTCCAAAAGAGATAAAAAAGACAAATTTATACATACATGATTAAAATAATGTAGGACTCAACATGCACCCCCCAAATATTTCTTTGGTCACATAAGTACAATCAAGATCCCCCATAGGAGAGAAAAAATGAGATAATAAATCCCCTCCACAAGGAAGTAACTCTTGTGCCAATAGTGAATGCTCAAAGAAGAATATTGATGATGCAAAATAGGAAAACAATGTTCCTCCCTTTATGAAGAAATAATATAATGGAAAATGTAGAAGCAACTCCCTAAAAATAGATAGAAGAAAATGTCTCATGATGTGTGCCTCATAAAACTAATCAAGTTTCCACATCTTTGAATCAAAACATGCCATATCAAATGAGTCAAATCCCATTAGTTGTGAGGATCCTTATAGAACAACCTCTAAAGGAAAAGATGAAGTGATGATAGGTGATCTATAGCTATTATCAAAGAGGAAGTGAATATCCTCAATCATGTCCTCAATTTTTGCAAATATGTGACTCAACAAATAAATTTTCAATATCTAGAAAAACTCATATCACAAAGATGCAATTGAAAGACAAGTAGCATCCTACTAAACTAAACTAATTGTTGAAGACATAAGAGATGAAGGAGGGTATAAGGTTTAGGGTTGAGGGTATAAGGTATAGGGTTGACAATATAGGGTTTAGGGTTGAGGGTGTGTAATTTAGGGTTGAGGGTTTAACATATAGTCTTTAGGACCTATGGTTTAGGGATATTATTTAGGATTGAGGGTATAATATTGAGTGTATAAGGTATAAGGTTTAGTGTTGAGGATATTGGGCATAGTATTGAGGGTATATGATTTACAGTTGCGAGTATAAAGTTTAGGGTTGAGGGTGTTAGGTTTATAGTTATATGTTTCAAGAAAAGATATAACATGCTCACGCTTTGGAAAATTTTAAAACTCACTCACGCTTTGGAAAATTTAAAACATGCTTGTGCTCTATACAAGTTAAAGCACACTTCTTTATATAGGTTAAAGCATGCTTGTGCTTTAACATGAGCATGTTTTGGGAAATACAAAAAATGGTAAAACTACATGTAACCCATGATTCAAGTCCACATGCTTTTTTATTCTCCACTTTATGTGTTACAAGTAAGAGTAGATGTGTTGTCATTGATGTCAACAAGCCTGTGTTGTCATTGGTGTCAACTATGTAATGGTTGAGAGAGTTTGTTAAAAGAGAGATTGTTGTCTATGCTTTGATTAGTTGCATTAGGTTATCATTAGTAAATTCACTAGTGTCAACCTCTGGTGTTGCTTTGATCAACTTCGGGTTGTGGATGTGGTAATACTACAAATGACAAGGATGTGCTTCTGGTATTTGGTTTCCAAGTGATTTTGAGAAAAAATATGAAAAGAGGAAATATTGTGTTGGAGTGGTGTTTTTTTGTTGTAGAGAGGTGTTTTGGATTTTCTCTGCATTTCTTCTAGGTTCAAGATCTGCTTGTGTGGTTTGGATATGTTGATTAGAGGTAGTTAGAGATGTTATATCCAAAATTTATGGTGTTGGAATGTTGTACATAAGAATTTGTGTTCACCAGTGTGTGAATTGTGCATTATAGAGGTCTCTAGGAGAAATGCCTTTGCTCCACATTTCTATGTAGCTGTGTTTCAAGTCTTGTGGATTTGAAGAAAATTTTATGGTGTTGGTATCTTGCTTCTGTCAAGAGGATTCGTGGTTTGGTGTCTAGAATATGGTTTTTCGAGTTACAATGTTTGGTAGTGTTGTTTGGATGTATTGGGCTTGTGCATTCTTTAGGTGAAATTTGTTGTGAAGGAGCTTTTTGGATTTGAGGGTGTTTGTAGAATATTCCAAACCGTTTTTAGGTGAAGTTTGTTGTTTGGAAGTTATGGATGGATTAAAGAAAGCACATACTTCAAATTTTAATGGTGTTTGTATAGGTAATAGCCGACCTAGTGTTTACACTACATGCAAAGCATTTTTGAGGATTGTGGAAGCGTGTTATGATATATTTTGGTCTTATCTAAGGACTTGTGTGGTCTTCATTCCTTTCCATAGTGGAAATGTTTGGGTGTTGATCTAATTTTGATTTGCATGTTTGAGGTGCATAGCCAACCTTGGAGAAGAGTTTTAAGGTTGAATATGGTATAAATGAGTGTTGAGATGTTGAGGGATGAGTGATGCTTAGAGTGTGATGTGAATGATGTGAATTGTAGAGTTGTAGAGTGTGGATTCAAGTAGGGCAATAAAAAGTTCAATATGTTGGACTATTAGATGTAGTGAGTAGGTGTCTGTAATCATTCAAACAAGGCTACCAAGGTGTTGGAGTTATTGTGGTGGAGTCTTTGTTGCATTGAGATAATGTTCTCTTTGTAGCACTTCTTTTCTATCTTCTTTCTTTGTTTTGATAGTGAGCCTTGGCTATGAGCCTTTTTGGACAGTGCGTCCTATTCTGGCAGTGAGCCCTTGTATCAATTTTGCAATTAATTATATTGTGATATAATCCTCACCGTGATTTTTCCCTTAAATTATATTTTCCATGTAAATTTGGTGTTCTCTTGTGTATGGTTTTATTTTTTCAATTTATGCTATCTACATTTCATGTTTAAATTTCATATTAAATTAAGGATTAAATGAATACATGTAAAACTAATTATTATTGAGGGTTTTGAGGTTTTGATAAGATATAATTGATTCGCTCCCCCTCTCAGTTGTCTTTTTCATTGGACAATTGGTATTAGAGAAAGGTTCCTTGGAGAAAATATTAACTGCTTGAGGTAGATCTAAGATGGTGAACAAGATAGAGAGCCCTAAGTTTGATGGTACAGACGATACATTCTAGAAGAAAAGGATGGAAGACTATTTGGTGTATCTTGGATATGATGTTTGTAAGGTAGCAAAGAATCAATATACCATGCCTACAAATGGACCAAGCACAAGTGACAAAGTCAAAGCCTATGAAACAAATGGTAAAGCAAGGTTTGTTCTCTTGAGTAGTCTTGCAAATTTTGAATTAGTGAAATTTATGGATTTGAAAACTGCTAAAGAAATTTGGGATATAAGGTAGAGAGAAGGAGACAATAAGGTTAAACAAGTTGAGATGGAGAATCCAAAGACACAATTTGAGAACTTGCAAATGTCTAAAGATAGACTATTACAAGCTACATGTAGAGGGTTGATGAACTTATCAGTGCAATGAGAGGTCTTGGTGTGAAAGTCAAAGAACCTAAAATGGTAAAGGAAATTCTTAGACGTCCTACTAAATTATTGTATAGTAGTAAAATTTCTTCTATTGGGGAATTTGCAGATTATAATACTTATACTAGAGATTAGTTGTATGGAGCACTAACTGCAATTGAAATGAGAGAATTTGGTCCTAGCAATTGTATAGAAGTTGAAACCGCTTTTAAGGCTAGAAAATTAGAAAAGGCTAACAATTTAGATGAAGATGATCTTGATGATGTGGAAGAAAACTTTGCAAAGAGAATGAAAAGGACACAGGTAAGTACAAAGGTAAATTTCCTTTCAAATGTTTTAGTTGCGGAAAGATAGGTCACTATGCTTCAAGATATCCAAATAGATCTATGAATAATAAAAACAATGAAAACAAAGGTACGATATAGGTATTTCTCACGATGAATTTGATTATGAGGATGATGATGTTAATTCATACTTGTTCATGGCTTTAAAAGATGAAACAAAAATTTCTAACTCTGAAAGATGTGTGAAGTAAAGTGTTCTATAGACAAAGACAAGGGATAAGACTGGAGGTACTTTGGTATCTTTTTTTCATGTTATACAAGATAATAAATATTGGATTATTGATAGTGGATTCTAAAATCATATGACCAGAGACAAGAGTAAGTTTTTTTAAGTTGAAAAATATGATGGAGGACTTGTTAGATTTGGAGATGATTCATGTGCTATGATTTGTGGAATAGGTTCAATTAGTCTTGATGACAGACATAATATTGATGATGTTTACTATGTCAAGGGTTTAAGGCATAACCTTTTGAGTGTTGGTTAAATGTGTGGAAAATGATACAATCTTATGTTTTAGGATAATAGATGTGAGATCATAAAAGGGTCTAGAACTGCTATTGCTACTGAAAAGAGGACATATAGAAACATTTATCAGCTCAAGGGTGCTGATGATCACTGTTTTATGACTCGGATTGATGAAAGCTAGATATGACATAGGAGGATGTGTCACATCAATTTTGATAATATAGTAAGAATTAATTCAGTTCAAGCTATGATAGATCTGCCTAGGATTTTAAAGCATATTAATGTTGTTTGTAAGGAGTTTCAATTTGGGAAGCAAGCAAGGAGAAGTTTCAAAGGAAAAGAAAAATCCTTTACCAGATTACTGGAATTGGTGCACATAAATTTATGTGGTTATATAAGAGTGTGAAGTCTTCAAGGTGACAGGTATTTCATGCTTTTGATTGATAATTATTTTATAATGAAATGTGGGTTACTTTTCTTAGAGAAAAATATGAAGCTATAGATAGATTCAAAGCATTTAAGGCTATTGTTGATAATAAAATGGATTTGAATATCAAATTTTTGAGATTTGACAAAATTGGAGAGTTCACCTCTAATGAGTTTAACATGCTTTATGAGAATCATGACATAAAGAGGCACTTTTCTGCCCCTAGGACTCCTCAACAAAATGGAGTAGTTGAAAGGAAAAACAAGATTGTTCAAGAAGTTGTAAGGACTATGATGAAGGAAGCTAATCTATCAAAAGTCTACTAGAGATAATCAATACATACTTAACAGAGTTCTATCCAAAACTAACAACATAAAGACTCCTTATGAATTGTGGTATGGAAGGATTCCTACTATCAAGTACTTTAGAGTATTTGGAAGTAAATGTTATGTCAAAAGAGATGATTAAAACTTGGGAAAGTTTTATGCAAGGTATGATGAAGGTATCTTCCTTGGATATTCTACTAAAATTAAAGATTATAGATGCTTATAAATAAAAGGCTGAGAAAGGTTATTAAGAGTGCAAGTGTCAAAGTTGATGAAGATTTGTAGAATTCAGTGGTAATAGATGGATATGAGTTAGATGAGCCTATTTGTAGAGAAGAAGAAAAAGCTAAAGAATAGGAAGTGTAGATTGAAGAGGAAGAAGCTCTAGAAAAGACCCCTAAAACCTCTAAGTATGTGTAGGGAAATCATTCTAAAGAACATATTGTCAGAGATAAAAGGAAAGGTGTATTGAAAGGAAGAATATTTACTAAAGAAGAGGTAAATATGTGTTTACTTTCTAAAGTTGAACCCAAAATATGAAGTGAGGCATGCAAAAATGAAAACTAGATAAAGGCTATGGAAGAAGAATTGCAAAAGATTGAGAATAATCATACTTGGGAACTTGTCCCAAGACCAACAAATAAGAACATAATTGAAGCTAAATGAGTGTTTATGAACAAACTAAATGAAAATTGAGAAGTGGTGAGAAACAAGGCAAGGCTTGTGTGTAAGGGTTACTGACAAGTTGAAGGAATAGATTTTGAGGAGACATTTTCTTCGGTAGCTAGAATGGAAGAAATCATGATGTTTTTGACATTTACAACACATTAATATTTCAAATTTTATCAAATGGATGTAAATTCTCCTTTTCTGAATGGAGAAGTAGAAGATGTCTACATGGAACAACCAAAATAATTTCAATTGTCAAATAAACCAAATATGGTAAATTCAGATTGAAGAAGGAATTGTATGGATTGAAGCAAGCTCCTAAAGCTTGGTATGCAAGGTTGGATAGATATCTAATGCATCAAGGATTCAATAAGGGTATCACAGATAGTAATCTTTTCATCAAAGTTGAAAAAGATAAAATATTGATAGTGGTTGTGTATGTTAATGACATCATTTTTTGAGGCCCAATGAGGCTATGTGTAAGAAATTTGTAGAAGAGATGCAAAAATATTTTGAGATGTCCATGTCTGTAGAGATGAATTTCTTCCTTGGGTTAGAAATAAATCAAACAGATAAAGGCTTTTTCATTTAACAATCAAAGCATGTCAAAGAGATGTTGAAGAATTTTGGGTTAGAGGACTGCAAACCAATATGTACCCCTATGGTTTTTAGTTGCAAGTTGAGAAAAAATGATGAATCTTTTAAGGTTGATGAGAGAGTACAGATCTATGATTGGTGGACTACTATACCTAACTGCTAATAGACCAGAGATCATGCATGCAATTTGTCTTGTGGCTAGATTTCAAGATCCTAGAGATTCACATGTTGCATCAGTGAAGAGGATATTCAGATATTTGAAAGACACTCCAAATCATGGATTGTAGTTGTAGACATCCAAATTTGGACACTTAATTTATCCAAATTTATCACTTTTCATCTAAACATCCTCTTATCCGAGTTAATTAAGTAATATTACTATTATTTAATTAATATCTTTAATTCTCCAAATCCCTAAGGTATTTAACTAATAATTAAATACCTTACCCTCCTTAATCCTCTTTTCATCAAATAAATTAAATAAATATTACATTTATTTAATTCCTCACATGTCATTTTCATCTAATCCTAATCCATCTCCTAATTTCTTCATTAGGGATGTGCACATGCCTAATCCTTGATTAGGATGTGTCACATCCTCCAACTTTTGCAAGTTGGCTTCTAATCCTCATTTATCTTCTAATTGATTGAATTAAGCCTAATCATTCTCCAAGAATTTTTAATTCCTTTTTATTCTACCTAGATTCCCCTCTTTTATATGTGAATTTTTAATTCACATTCCATCCTTCCAAGGCTTCTAGAACCTTGGACTTGTCAATCTCCACATGTGACCAACCTTGGACTTGTCACAATCTCCACATGTGACCAAGTCCCACCTTTTTGGAGCCCATCTTTTATCTTTTAGACTTTCCTAGGAATGTGAATTTTTAATTCACATTTATATCCCCAACCACCTTTCCTTTTACCATGTAGATTTTTGAGGAATTCCAAAATTTCTCAAATGTCCCTTTCATTCCCCCTTGGGGACAAGAAATCCCTTTTTGTGGAAATCTTCTCACTCCCCAAGGTGCATGTCCTTCCTCCACCTCATGTACCTTCTTGACACCTCACTCACACCTCATATCCCCTTGTCCACTTCACCATCCACATGTCAAGATGTGAGGGCTTGTGGGTTCTCAACCCACCATAGCCCTTCATCTTGGCCTTGTTGGATGCATCTCAACCGTTGAATTCTCTGGAGAATTCAAATTCTCCTATAAATACCCCCTCTTCAAGGGCATTTTCAACACTTTCATTTGGAGCAACCTTATGCTGCCAATTTGCCTTCTCAAACACTTTTTGCATTCTCATAACTACATGCTGCCATTTTGAATCCTCAATCCTCTACCATCATCTAGCCATTTTTTTAATCATTTACACCCATAATCTTGCATTTATCCATTCAAGCAATCATCTAAGGAGCACACAATCAATTCCAAGCAAGGGCCAATCAAAGAGATATCAACAACAAGGGAGGTAAAATTGTTTGTGTTTCATTTTATTTACATTCTTTTTCGTTGTATCACTCTTTTGGCTAATCTTGAGGTGTCCTTGGTATTTTGTCATTCACATTTCTTAGTCATTTCGCACATTTAGAGTAGGATAGATATCAAGGTATCACAGTAGTATCCAAAGGATACTAATTTCATATTAAGTGCTTATACATATTTAGATTGGGCTAGTTGTGATGATGATAGGAAAAGTACAAGTGGTGGTGCACTCTTTCTTGGATGCAAAATAGTATCATGGCTAAGCAAAAAACAAGATTCAACTCCTTTATCTATTGTAGAGATTGATTACACTGCAACAACATCTTTCTACACACAATTGTTGTGGATGAGACAAACATTGAAGGATACCAAAGTGGTGTATGA
This sequence comes from Sequoia sempervirens, assembly GCA_007258455.2. Lineage (NCBI taxonomy): Eukaryota > Viridiplantae > Streptophyta > Pinopsida > Cupressales > Cupressaceae > Sequoia > Sequoia sempervirens. Next base: position 138,161 of record VDFB02353283.1, read on the forward strand.
TGGATGAGATTATTTCTATCTTTTGTGATAATACAAGTGCAATCAATATTTTAAAGAATCTAATGATGCATTCAAGTACAAACCATATTTCAATTAGATACCACTTTCTGAGTGAGAATGTTATGGAGAATGAAGTGAATCTTGAGTATGTACCTACAAAGGATCAAATTATTGATATATTCAAGCTAAGGCTCTTCCTAAGGATAATTTTGAGTATCTCTAGGAGAAGTTTGGGGTTATTGCCCCTCCTTGAACTAGATGCATATGGATGCATTAGTCCAGTGGATCTCAAAATTCATTCTTTGTTTGGATTGAGGATTGGAGACAACCTCTTAGGGGGAGTGGGTATTTACATTGTTGAAGTATGGAATGTGTGTTGTCATTATACAAAGGTTGGTGATTTGGTACAAGGTGATGTGTACTCCTAAGGGGGGATATTTAGAGTAGTAGAGGAAAGAAAGTTGTAGAATAGTGGTAAGAAATTCTTCTAAGGGGGAGAAATAAAAATTATGTTGGTTCAATGTCAAAGGGGGAGAACAATGCAAAAAAAAATCCCTTGCCATTAATGTCAAAGAGGGAGAAATAATCATGTGAAAAATCCTATCCATAAAGGGGGAGAAAGTAATATGCGAAAAATAACAAATTGTAAGGGGGAGAGCAAGTGAGAAAGAACACATGTGAAGATGTGTATGTTATTAAAAGATGACATGTCTTTGATGGTTTTTCACATATTATGTTGCCATCTGTAGAGAAGGGGGATTCGCTACTCATGAGTCTCTTTATTCTCAAGAGATTCCCAAGGGACAAACTACCCCAATCTACCTCAAGGAACAACGTGAGAGTTCTAGAATTGAAAAGAGCACATCACAAAGGTTTTCTAGACAAACTGATGAGTTCTCGGTTAAAGGACGAAAACACAGTGCGTTGGCATCCTAGAGGCATGCTAGTGTCTCATACAGACTAGAAAGCAAGAATGTCCCAAAAAAAACTTAGTGACTACTAAAAATCTAATTACAAATAAATTTTGGTAGAGGCCCTAGCAGTTATGATAAAGTATGACAAAGTAATAAAAGATAGAAATAAATTTGAATAGCATAGCAATTCAAGTAATGAAGCCTCCAACAAATGAATGTCTTCAATGACTACATGCGTAAAATTTGGAGAAAATATTGGGGCTATATAGAGGTTTACCTCAGTCAAAGCCGCATTTTGGTGTTTCCACCTCCACGAACAACCAGATAGATAGAGAAAGATGATAGATAGAAATGAAATGAATGCATGAGTGATAAAAGAAATCCCCGCTCAAAGAGAACCCGTATCACAAAATACAAGTGATAAAAGAAATCCTTGCTCGAGGAGGAGAACTCATATCACAAAATGTAGATGAAATAGATAGAGGATGTGTGAAATCCTAAGATGCTTGCAAGCACAAGATAAGGGAGATATTAGTTGTAAGGTTTAAGGAAGCCAAAGGGAGAGAGCAATAGCTGCAAAAACCAAGAGAGTTGCAAATAACGTTGTAAGAGCTTAAGAGTGCTACTATAGCAAGAGGAATATGGGAGAATGTCTAAGATAGAAGGAAAGGAGGAGAAGAAGGCCACATGAGTTGAAAAGGTTGTTTTTAAGAAAAATAAGCTTCTTGAGCGGTTACAAGGTGTCTTGGGCTATTACCATCGAAAAAACTTGTTGACAAGTGACAAACATGCTGGAAAGTGGTTGTTTGAACATGGAAATATTGTAGGATGCTAGCATGACACACAGACATCCTTGCGACATGCTAGTTTCTAGACACATCATGCTAAAAAATGACAAGAATGGGAAAGCACAAGGTTTGATGCAAAGATGACACACGAAGGTAGCTGCTGAAAAGGGGTCCTAAGCATCTTGAGAGGGAAAATGACTGATGAAAGGGATAAAATGATCCTACATAAATGCTAGGGGAGTGGACACTAAATAAGATGCAAGAACGTATGTGAAATTGCAAGGGGTGAAATTTTATGACATTACATTTTTCCCCCACTTTAGCGAGCATATGAATCTATGCTAATATGCACGCTAAAGGAAATATACTAAACATAAATAACATCATGGTGCTAAAAGGATACTATAAAGGAAGTAGACAACCCTTCAAACCAAGGAAGCATGCCCCCAGTCTGAAGACCTACAAGACAAACACATTAGAAAAGAAAAACTTGCACAAGACAATAATGTTAGAACATAAAAAACTATTACATCATAGGGTTAGGACATAAAAACACATACACATAGGCACCTAACTAACTAACAAGATTTGAGTCAGTAAAGTGAAAGAGACCTCGATTTAAAAGGTTGTCTCAGTACTATGCATCATCACCAAAATAATAACATATAGAAGAATTCTAAAATGAAGATAAGAATTTAAAGATTGATCGTTTCAAGAGAAGAATGCACCCAAAATTCAAGGAAGTAATCAATATCAAAGAGAATAAGAGAATATACTCAGGATGAAGAAGATGTAGATCTTCAATCCGGTATACACAATTTGAGAAGAAAGAGAATGAAGAGACAAGATAATAGAGAAGCTAGAAAGGGATGAGAATTCCAAGAGAGAGATGGATCCATAGGTCCTTGGACCCAAGGAGAATTGAACAAATGTGCCTTAGATAAGATTGTAATCACTAGGTGCTTTAGTTGTAGGTTGATCAATATTCATTTTATTCTTATAAGTATGGGCTACCACTCTATAAGAGGGAGCCATAGAAATATCAAGAGAATCGCTATCAAATGGGATACTGTCAATAAAAAAATATTTTTAGGAGAAGGGCTGATGCAAGAAGTTGGGTACACAAAAAGCTCAACAAACATAAATGTTTTTGCTGTTTTTCAAAATTTGTCACCCTTGGACTGAAAATTTCAGGCACTTACACAATGAATCTTTAAAAAATTCAGTAATGTGAAATCTAGAATTTCGAATCTAGTTTCCAAATATGTAAATTATTAAAATACCCAGATTATAGAAATTAAATTTTGATAGGGATCTATAAAAACCACTTTTTAAAAGTCCCTATTTTTTTACCATAGCAAACAAGTGTACGGACAACACTTTTTGACCCAAATAAAATTATTTTGCTAATTCCTTTTGGGAAAATGAGCTAACAACATGAAGTTTTATGTGGATTTTTTTTGTAATTTTTGGTTGAATATTTTTTTTATTAAATTTTTATTGGCCTTAATTGATGTTTTTTAAAATCAACATGTACGGACAACATAATTGGACCTAAACAAAACATTTTTTGACTCTTTTTTTTCATTGTGTAGAGAATTGTCTGAAATTTGATTCCATACCATTTTTTTTACAAGAAACTTAACCAATAAAAAGTTATTAAAAAACCAAAAAAACCTGATATTTCAAGTTTAAGGACTAGTTTGCTTAGAAATTAATTAAAAAATAGAAAAAATAATCCAATATTAACAAAATTTATATATTTAGAAAGTAGACATTGTGTTCTCCATGGGTTTTAATTTTATAGATTCATTGAGAAAAAATGTCTAGCAACTATGTTGTCAAAGTTGGACATTCTTCTTCAATTTGCCTTAGTTTTTAAGTTGCAAGTCAAAGGCTAAGGCTCGGATTTCCTAGCCTTTCCCAAGCCTAAAACCAAGGTTGGATGTGGTGTGGAAATTCAATTTTTAAATAATGTGTACGCGTTTCATAATGCATACGCGTTATCCATTGACCCGTTGGGAAAACACAATGCATATGCATTATGAAATGCGTATACATTTCTCGAACATAATGCATACGTGTTTCTAATATAGTCGTTTTCCCCTAATTTAGAAAATATTGGTAAAACATGATTTTCCTACAACATTTCTTTTCTGTAGTACGGTTCGAAAGTGTCATTTTTTGTATTTTTTATTGAAAATTTGTCTTGTGCAGGGCATATTCTATTGAAATTGTTGGAAGAGACAAAGTGCAGGTTGAATTTTCTGAAGTGGAATCAAGTGCAAGAACTTTTTACAAGAAGATTTGGAAAAATTGCAGGTTATATTTTCTGAAGTTGAATCAAGTACAAGCAGAGAGAGAACATCAAGCCGTTGAGGTCGAAGCTGCTATAAAACATTTGCTTGATGCAAAAGGAGTTCCACATGAGAATGGAAAAGCTTTGCTCTCTGAGAAGTTCCACTTTTCTTGGCCTCTAGAGAGGCTCTATCAATGTCTTTGATCTCTCCCTCTTTCATCTCTCTTGCTGAAGCAGGGTTTTTACTCTTTTTAGACAAGGGCTTCGGCTGCTTTTCTTTTTCCTTTCTTCTAGAATGCTTTCTAGAGGATGGTTTTGCCAGTATTGGTGTTGGGCATATCATTTTCCTGTGGGGCGTTTGATGGTATCCCTGAGAAAGTCACAGAAAGGAAGAACACAAAGTTATGTAGAGTTAGAGAATTTTTCAGCCAGATGTTTGGCAAAGAGATAGCACAAATAGATGAGAATGTCGTAAGAAAGAGCTTGAAAGTAAAAGTGTATTCATCTTTTAAAAGTTAAGCATGAACTCCTATGCATTGGCGTGTTGTATATTTTTGTTGATATTCATACCTTAGTTGTCTTTTCAAAACTATGATCTGTAGTGTTTGTTTGGGTAGGATTTTACTTGTTTGAAGGTGTTTTTTAAAAATTTGTATTTTTTCTCAAAAATATTATTGTTCCAAAAAGTGAGATACAATATTTTGTTTTCTTCTTATTAAAAAGACAATAATAAAATTTTCATGAAAGTCAAACACAACCACAAACCAACTCAATGCAATAAGGACATGGAACTAGCTTATCTAGTGTCATGCTTGTCTAGAACATACAAGGTGACATATAGTGGTCTAATTACTTTTAATAGTGGCATGGGCCCTAGTTGTGGTTTCATTCTTTCTTCTCATAATTAAAGATCATCGTTCTAGAATCCCTACATTTTCACATCAGAACATTCTCTCTTGAGATTTTTTTTTTAAATCTAAAATTTCAATATACAGAAAATGTGGGTATAAATGGATCAAAGCCCCAAGATCTGGGTCATGGGTTCAAGCCCAGTCCAGTTCCCTTGTGGAGCTGTCCAAGGTCCTACGAAATGGACCTAGACAACCCAGGATGACTCTGGCTAGAAAAGGTGGATCTTTGAATTTTAATTTTAACTTCAAGTCTTTTTTCCCTTTTTTTTTTTTGGTTATTAGTTACATTTATCCTTCAGAATGATGGTGTGTGTGAAAATGGGTGGTGATTGCTCTATTTTCTGTAACGACGAAGAATGCTGTTTAAACCTTGGATATTACTCTTAAGTTCTTAGTAGTTATGTCTGATTTTAATTAGACTGATAAATTGTGGATGATCATTTGTGATAGTTGGCCCTTATCATGAAAATTAGACTTTTTTGTTCTTATTGTTGGCCATGAAGACCTGAAGCCACATAGCCAAGGCAAAATCCTGTTGATCAAAGGTGGAGCTTTTGAATGTTTTCCATGTAGATTTCAGGCAAAACTTATAATGTGCAAACACTATTAAACCCTGCATATTTTGCAGATTATAATGAATCTATGATAGATAAACAATGCTAATAATCCATATCTTTAAGACTGGTTTTTATATATATATGCTGTGAAATAAGTGGTATATCAATATTTAGATACTATTAGAAGTTTCAAATTATTTTATCTCTACAACTATTGTATCTTGTATTATAAATGTGGTGAGAATCTCAATTTTCCTGCTACTAATTTTGTGAGATGGTAGTGTTAGATGCTTTTATCTACTCTCAATGATACTTTTTAGTGTGATTACATGTTAGAAGTTATCTATACAATCATTTTGACATGCTCTTTTTTGATATAAAATTATTGATGAGCAAACAATTATATTGACAAGAGGGTGGGGAGAGGTGAGGTGAGGAGGTTAGGGGGGTTGAATCCATATAATATAATCTTTTACTTTTTCAAACTAACAAATACAATAATTTCATTTGCACAATATCATTCACAGAAGATCTAACTATCATGCAACACAAAAAGAACATATGACTTACATGGAAACCCTTATAAGAGGAAAACCATGGCAAAATAATGCTTGATATTAAAACCTCTTATGATCTTTGTAGGTACCAATCTGCATGAGACACCAATCCATTTTTATACAATTTTTGAGCACCAACCCATTGGAGACACTAATCTCCACTTGTAGAATTTGTAGGTACCAACCCATTGGAGACACCAATCCCCACAACTAAACACCAACTCAACAAGATACACTAATGCCTTTGATATGAGGCACCAACCTCGTCAATATAAAGCATTATCAATTCTAAAATTAAGAACAAAAAACATCAAGTTTATGAGTATAATAATCAAGATGACATGCCTTATAGTAAATAAATAAGCACTCATATGCACCTTCATATTCTCTAGCATCATCAACATCAAGAGCAAGTTCCTTAAACTAAAACTTTATGTTAACATCTCAATCTTCATCAATGTAGTTATTATTCAATGCTTAATCATCCCTCTCCACCTCACTTGAGCATACACTTGAGGCATGGTCAACATGACCATCAACATCATCATACACTCCCCAAGTTGGTCACCTAATTCATTTGAAATTTTAACATTAGCACATGAAAGTGTCATATTTATAACATTTGACACTTCTTTGATTTCTTGATAAGGCAACCCATCCATAGGCTTATGGAGACTTGTTGGATTTATTTTCTTTGGAAGCAAGCTCTAACTAATCTCAAGTACCTCCCAAAAAAATCCATGCACCAAGATAACTCAAGTTTCTTTATCTTCAAGGATGTTTGAAGCATCAATTAAAAAATTGTTAATAAATCTAGAGAGATTCCCCTTGTCTCTTGATATTATTAAGCTCTTGGATGAGAAAATAAGGGTCAATATCATTTAAAAGCTATTTATTGAATGTTGTAATAATATTATCCCAAGAAGAAAAAATCACTTAAAAAAGCATCCAAATAATATTTTTCATTCCTGAACAATGATTAATCAAAAGTCTCAACCATAATATATCTTCACATTTTATTTTAAAATAATTCAACAAAACAAAAATATTTAGGTGTATGATGCTAAACATTTCTTCCAAAAGAGTTAAAGAGAACTAAGAATCTAAGACAAACTTAATTATTTATATTCCTTGAAGGGGAAATCCCACAAGAGTATTTACACTTTTTGGCCTACATGAAACATTGAAATCAATATTCATATTTCAATAAACAATAATTATTTATATTTAAATTTTAAAAAATCACATATATGTTTATTATCTTTGACATATAATGAATATTTAATTCCATAAGAATTAAGAAATACAACTTACAATTTAAAATTCATGTCTTTTACTATTAAAGTAATCCAAATAACATATCCCAATAATAATTATAAATATCCATTTGGATCTCAAGCAATAGTCTTAAATTTTTAAGAGAAAACCATTCACAAAAGTAAGGACTAGATATCATTAAGCTAGATAAATAATGAGTAAAAAGGGGAAAAAATCTTTCTATGTTACTTTTATTTTCATCTAGTAAAATTTATACATAACAAGGAGGAAATTTCACATGGACATGAAGAATCAATAAATGCTGACTCCATTGGATACTCCTTATACCACCTCATGGATTGAGTTATATGTGTAATCCCTAAAATTAGATCTCTTTCTTTTACTTATATTTTTTTATTAGTAAATTATAATTTTGGCGATCATTCCCTTTATATTGTAATCAGTGAAAAATTATAAGTTTTAAATTATAATTAGTTTTGGTTTATGATATAGCTTATGTTGGAGTTTATTGTTGAATCTCATAATTTTTAGAAATAACCTTAAAATACCTACTACAATAGAGAGAACAAGAAAAAGATTTTTTTGCCTAACTTGGAATTGTATTGATGCAATAATCTCCCAAAAATGGATGATTGATTATAAAGATGAATCCTTATGAAAAGTAAAAAGTAAAAATTAGACTAGATGAAACCCTAGGTAAGAATTAAATTAGGTCATCAAAAGTGTCCTCATTGTATGCTATGAGATAAAAACACATAACTTAATAATAAAAATAACTCCTAAGCTTAGCTTAAATGTAATAAAGTAAGAGATAACATAATAATTAATTAATGAGATTACCTATTTAATCTAATACCTTCTTTTAAGTAAAACTTAGAGAGAAACTAAGAAATCTAATTATGAATACAAGAATGGATGCATGAATGGTCCCCATTATAAGGCCTAATGAGGTACTCATGTTCAACCAAGCAAATATCTCATAATAAGAGAAAAGCAGAAAGCCTCATGGGAAAAAACTCCTCTTCAAAAGAGATAAAAAACACAAATTTATACATACATCATTAAAATAATGTAGGACTCAAGATGTACCCCCAAAATATTTCTTTGGTCACATAAGTACAATCAAGATCCCCCATATTTGAGAAAAAATGAGATAATAAATCCCCTCCACAAGGAAGTAACTCTTCTGCCAATACTGAATGCTCAAAGAAGAATATTGATGATGATACAAAATAGGAAAACAATGGTCCTCCCTTTATGAAGAAAAAATATAATGGAAGATGTAGAAGCAACTCCCTAAAAATAGATAGAAGAAAATGTCTCATGATGTGTGCCTCATAAAACTAATCAAGTTTCCACATCTTTGAATCAAAATATGCCATATCAAATGAGTCAAATCCCATTAGTTGTGAGGATCCTTATAGAACAACCTCTAAAGGAAAAGATGAAGTGATGATAGGTGATCTATAACTATTATCAAAGAGGAAGTGAATATCCTCATTCATGTCCTCAATATTTGCAATATGCGACTCAACAAATAAATTTTCAATATCTAGAAAAACTCATACCGCAAAGATGCAATTGAAAGACAAATAGCATCCTACTAAACTAAACTAATTGTTGAAGACATAAGAGGTGAAGGAGGGCATAAGGTATAGGGTTGAGGGTTTAACATATAGTATTTAGGACCTATGGTTTAGGGATATTATTTAGGATTGAGGGTATAATATTGAGTGTATAAGGTATAAGGTTTAGTGTTGAGGATATTGGGCATAGTATTGAGGGTATAGGATTTACAATTGTGAGTATAAAGTTTAGGGTTGAGGGTATATGGTATAGGGTTGAGGGTGTAGTGTTTAGGATTGAATGTGTTAGGTTTATAGTTATATGTTTCCAGAAAAGATATAACATGCTCATGCTTTGGAAAATTTTAAAACTCACTCACGCTTTGGAAAATTTAAAGGATGCTTGTACTCTATACAAGTTAAAGCATACCTCTTTATATAGGTGAAAGCATGCTTGTGCTCTAACATAAGCATGTTTTGGGAAATACAAAAAATGGTAAAAATACATGTAACCCATGATTCAAGTCCACATGCTTTTTTATTCTCCACTTTATGTGTTTCAAGTAAGCGCGGATGTGTTGTCATTGATGTCAACAAGCCTGTGTTGTCATTGGTGTCAACTATGTAATGGTTGAGAGAGTTTTTTTAAAAGAGAGATTGTTGTCTATGCTTTGATTAGTTGCATTAGGTTATCATTAGTAAATTCACTAGTGTCAACCTCTGGTGTTGCTTTGATAAACTTTTGGTTATGGATGTGGTAATGCTACAAATGACAAGGATTTGCTTCTGGTATTTGGTTTCCAAGTGATTTTGAGAAAAAAAATATGAAAAGAGGAAACAATGTGTTGGAGTGATTTTTTTGTTGTATCTGCTTGTGTGTTTTGGATATATTGATCAGAGGTAGTTAGAGATATTATCCAAAATTTATGGTGTTGGAATGTCGTACATAAGAATTTGTGTTCACTAGTGTGTGAACTGTGCATTATAGAGGTCTCTAGGAGAAATGTTTTTGCTCCACATTTCTTTGTAGTTGTATTTCAAGTCTTGTGGATTTGAAGAAAATTTTATGGTGTTGGTATCTTGCTTTTGTCAAGAGGATTCATGGTTTGGTGTCTAGAATATGGTTTTTCGAGTTACAGTGTTTAGTAGTGTTGTTTGGATGTATTGGGATTGTACATTCTTTAGGTGAAAGTTGTTGCGAAGGAGCTTTTTGGATTTTAGGGTGTTTGTAGAATATTCCAAAGCGTGTTTAGGTGAAGTTTGTTGTTTGGAAGTTATGGATGGATTAAAGGAAGTGTGTACTTAAAATTTTAATGGTGTTTGTATGGGTAATAGTCGACCTAGTGTTTAAACTACATGCAAAGAATTTTCGAGGATTGTGGAAGAGTGTTGAGGCGTGTTAGGATAGATTTTGGTCCTATCTAAGGACTTGTGTGGTCTTCATTCCTTTCCACAGTGGAAATTTTTGGGTGTTGTTCTAATTTTAATTTGCACATTTGAGGTGCATAGCCAAACTTGGAGAAGAGTTTTAAGGTTGAATATAGTATAAATGAGTGTTGAGATGTTGAGGGATGAGTGATGATTAGATTGTGATGTGAATGATGCGAATAGTAGAGTTGTAGAGTGTGGATTCGAGTAGGGAAATACAAACTTCAATATGTTGGACTACTAGATGTAGTGAGCAGGTGTCTATAATCATTCAAACAAGGCTACCAAGGTGTTGGAGTTATTGTGGTGGATTCTTTGTTGCATTGAGATAATGTTCTCTTTGCAACACTTCTTTTCTATCTTCGGCAATGAGCCTTTTTGGACAATGTGTCCTATTCTGGCAGTGAGCCCTTGGATTAGTTTTGCAATTAATTATATTGTGATATAATCCTCACCATGGTTTTTCCATTAAATTATATTTTCCATGTAACTTTGGTGTTCTCTTGTGTATGGTGTTGTTTTTTCAATTTCCGTTATCTACATTTCATGTTTAAATTTTATATTAAATTAAGGATTTAATGAATACATGCAAAACTGATTATTGTTGATGGTTTTGAGGTTTTGAGAAGATATAACTAATTTGCTCCCCCTCTTAGTTGTATTTTTCATTCCACAATTGGTATTAGAGCAAGGTTCCTTGGAGAAAATATTAACTGCTTGAGGTAGATCTGAGATGGTGAACAAGATAGAGAGCCCTAAGTTTGATGGTACAGACTATGCATTTTGGAAGAAAAGGATGGAAGACTATTTGGTCTACCTTGGATATGATTTTGTAAGGTAGTGAAGAATCAATATACCATGCCTACAAATGGAACAAGCACAAGTGACAAATTCAAAGCCTATGAAACAAATGGTAAAGCAATGTTTGTTCTCTTGAGTAGTCTTGCAAATTTTGAATTAGTGAAAGTTATGGATTTGAAAATTGCTAAAGAAATCTGGGATATAAGGTAGAGAGAAGGAGACAGTAAGGTTAAACATGCTAAGATGGAGATCCAAAGACACAATTTGAGAACTTGCAAATGTCTAAAGATAAAACTATTACAAGCTACATGTAGAGGGTTGATGAACTTATTAGTGTAATGAGAGGTCTTGGTGTGAAAGTCAAAGAACCTAAAATGGTAAAGGAAATTCTCAGACCTCCTACTAAATTGTATAGTAGTAAAGTTTCTACTATTGAGGAATTTGTAGATTATAATACTTATACTAGAGATTACTTGTATGGAGAACTAATTGCAATTGAAATGGGAGAATTTGGTCCTAACAATGGTACAAAAGTTGAAACCACTTTTAAGGCTGGAAAATTAGAAAAGGCTAACAATATAGATGAAGATGATCTTGATGATGTGGAAGATAACTTGCAAGGAGAATGAAAAATGACATCGATAAGTACAAAGGTAAATTTCCTTTCAAATGTTTTAGTTGTGGAAAGATAGGTCACTTAGCTTCAAGATATCCAAATAGATCTATGAATAATAAGAACAATGAAAACAAAGGTAAGATGCAGGTATTTCTTATAATGAATTTCATTATGAGGATGATGATGTTAATGCATACTTGTTCATGGATTTAAAAGATGAAATAAAAATTTCTAACTCTGAAAGATGTGTGAAAGAAAGTGTTCTGTAGATAAGACAAGGGATACGACTAAAGGTACTTTGGTATCTTTTTTTCATGTTATACAAGATAAAAAATATTGGATTATTGATAGTGGATTCTAAAATCATATGACCATAGACAAGAGTAAGTTTGTTAAAGTTGAAAAATATGATGGAGGACCTGTTAGATTTGGAGATGATTCATGTGCTATGATTTGTGGAATAGGTTCAATTAGTCTTGATGACAAACATAATACTGATGATGTTTACTATGTCAAGGGTTTAAGGCATAACCTTTTGAGTGTTGGTTAAATGTGTGGCAAAGGATACAATTTTATGTTTTAGGATAATAGATGCAGGATCATAAAAGGGTCTAGAACTGTTATTGCTATTGAAAAGAGGACATATGGAAGCATTTATCAGCTCAAGGGTGTTGATGATCATTGTTTTATGACTTAGATTGATGAAAGATAGCTATGACATAGGAGGATGTGTCACATCAATTTTGATAATATAGTAAGAATCAATTCAGTTCAAGCTATGATAGATCTGCCTAGGATTATAAAGCATATTAATGTTGTTTGTAAGGAGTGTCAATTTGGAAAGCAAGCAAGGAGAAGTTTCAAAGGAAAGGAAAAATCCTCTACTAGATTACTGGAATTGGTGCACACAAATTTATGTAGTTCTATAAGAGTGTGAAGTCTTCAAGGTGACATGTATTTCATGCTTTTGATTAATGATTATTTTAGAATGACATGTGGGTTACTTTTCTTAGAGAAAAGTATGAATCCATAGATAGATTCAAAGCATTTAAGGCTATTGTTGATAACAAGGTGGATTTGAATATCAAATGTTTGAGATCTAACAGAGTTGGAGAGTTTACCTCTAATGAGTTTAACATGTTTTATGAGAATCATGACATAAAGAGGCACTTGTCTGCCCTTAGGACTCATCAACAAAATGGAGTGGTTGAAAGGAAAAATAAGATTGTTCAAGAAGCTGTAAGGAATATGATGAAGGAAGCTAATCTATCAAAAGTCTACTAGAGATAATCAATACATACTTAATAGAGTTCTAGCCAAAAATAACAACATAAAGACTCCCTATGAATTGTGGTATGGAAGGATTCCTACTATCAAGTACTTTAGAGTATTTGGAAGTAAATGTTATGTCAAAATAGATGATTAAAACTCAGGAAAGTTTTATGCAAGGTATGATGAAGGTATCTTCCTTGGATATTCTACTAAAATTAAAGATTACAGATGCTATAATAAAAGGCTAAGAAAGATTATTAAGAACGTGCAAGTGTCAAAGTTGATGAAGATTTGTAGAATTCAGTGGTAATAGATGGATATGAGTTAGATGAGGGCCTATTTGTAGAGAAGAAGAAAAAGCTGAAGAATAGGAAGTGTAGATTGAAGAGGAAGAAGCTCTGGAAAAGACCCCTAAAACACTTAACTATGTGTAGGAAAATCATTCTAAAGAACATATTGTCAGAGATAAAAGGAAAGGTGTATTGAAAAGAAGAGGATTTGCTAAAGAAGAGGCAAATGTGTGTTTACTTTCTAAAGTTGAACCCAAAATATGAAGTGAGGCATGCAAAAATGAAAACTAGATAAAGGCTATGGAAGAAGAATTGCAAAAGATTGAGAATAATCAGATTTGGGAACTTGTCCCAAGACCAACAAATAAGAACATAATTGTTACTAAATGAGTGCTTATGAAAAAACTAAATGAAAATTGAGAAGTGGTGAGAAACAAGGCAAGGCTTGTGTGTAAGGGTTACTAACAAGTTGAAGGAATAGATTCTGAGGAGGCATTTGCTCCGGTAGCTAGAATGGAAGAAATTATCAGGATGTTTTCGACATTTACAACACAAAAAGATTTCAAAGTTTATCAAATGGATGCAAAGTATCCTTTTTTGAATGGAGAATTAGAAGATTTCTACATGGAACAACCAAAAGGACTTCAATTGTAAAATAAACCAAATATGGTAAATTCACATTGAAGAAGGCATTGTATAGATTGAAGCAAGCTCCTAAAGCTTGGTATGCAAGGTTGGATAGATATCTAATGCATCAAGGATTCAATAAGGGTATCACAAATAGTAATCTTTATTTCAAAGTTGAAAAAGATAAAATATATATAGTGGTTGTGTATGTGAATGACATAATTTTTTAAGGCCCAATGAGGCTATGTGTAAGAAATTTGTAGAAGAGATGCAAAAATATTTTTAGATGTCCATGTATATAGAGATGAATTTCTTCCTTGGGTTAGAAATAAATCAAATAGATAAAGGCTTTTTCATTTCAGAATCAAAGTATGTCAAAGAGATGTTGAAGAATTTTGGGATGGAGGACTCCAAACTAGTATGTACCCCTATGGTTATTAGTTGCAAGTTGAGAAAAAATGATGAATCTTTTAAGGTTGATGTGTAGTACCCCTCCGTTTATGCTTATGCTTTCTGTTGATACTTTTTCATACTGTTAGCCTTATGATGTTTTGTTGGATATTTTGATCGCTGGTTTTGAGCGATGGTGGATTATTTTGTGACATGATGATACTTGTTTGATGATTATTGATTTCGGATATGATATGATTTAGCGTAGATGATTACTTTATGTTGTTTATTGATATGTACATGCTTATGATGGACAAACAATATTTATTGAGTCAGTTTTCTGTGAAGTGTATTGGTGTGGAGAACAGAATTGTATCACTCGCTTGCGAGTGCCCTGCGATATCTGTGATTTTCTCCGCACGGTGTGTCTATTTAATGCTTAATTATATATATATGTATGCATATTATTTGTTTGGTTGCAGGATTTGCAGGTACATGACACTGACTCCCCCTGTGTTATCAGGTCTGAGCGTGTCAAGACTCAATGGAAATGTTGAACGGGAGATAGTAGTTAGGTTTATCCTAGTCTAGTCTTTAACCTTGGTCTTAGTACATTGTCAGTTTTTAGTTTTGAGTTATAGGTTGTATTGTATTTTCTGTTGGTCAAATTGTTTTGAAAAGGGAAATATTGGTTAATTTTTAATGTTGGAATATTGTGCTTTAATTATTGTTATTTAATTAATATTTAAATATGATTGAAATTTACTTACTTGATAATTTAATACATTAGTTAGCTTATTTGGTTAAATAGTTGGTCTTAAAAAGATTAAACTATTTTAATTAAATAAATAAATTAATTAAGTTAAATTATTAAGTGTGTAAATTATATTGTATTTAAAAGAATTAGAAAATTAAAAAAATAAAATAAAATAAATTGCATGTGGTTTGAAAATTTGATTTTTAAGATTTAAATTTAAATAAATTAATTAAATTGGCATGCAAAAAGGGAATTGGTAAAAATTGCCGAGAAGTGGAGAAGATATTTCTCATAACCACTTCTCAACAAGTGTGCCAGTGCTTTTGATGAGGTTGTTGAAAATTTTGTTACGGGAGGTTATTGTGGATCTCGGGAAAATCACAGAGGTTGTTGAAAATTTTTCACGGGGAAATTAACGGAACTCTGGCAAAAATTCTTTTACTGTGCAAAATCTAAATTTCTTTGAAATTGTTACCTCTCTGGTTGTATATTTGTGGAAGATCCCTTGGTGGGAGGTTCTTTTGTGTTGGTTGGTAAAGCTTTTTGGGATTTGTGCGTTACTGGAAAAAAGGGGTTTCATCTACAGACAATCTTCTATTTACAGGTATTCTTCTTTTAAAATTTGATTTCTTTTTTGAAAAGAATCTTGAGAAAATAATAGTTAGTTTTTCTTGTGTTTAATTTCTCTGGAATATTTATAAAAAAATTACAGTAGGAAAGATCTATGAAATTTATTATTAAAGAGAAAAGAAAGAAAATTTTTTGCTGTTTGATCTTTAATCTATGTGAAAATGTTTTTAAAAATATATGTATATTTCATTCAAATGAGAATCAGCTATATATTGATTGAAAATATTCTTTAGGAATAATTTGTTAAATAGTTTAATTCCTTAGTTTTATTATAAGAAAATCTTGAGGAAAACAAAAAAAAAATATTAGTTAAACAACAGTAAATTTCTAGAACTATTGTAGGAAAACCTCTCTGGAATGTATTCATTAGAACACAGTATTTTCTTTCTACTGTAAATTTCGTATATATGTTGGATTTTTTTTTAAAATGAAATAAATTTAAATTATTTATTTTTACTGTTGCCGTACTGGCGAATTTAGACGAATTTTAATCAAATCCGAAATCCATTTTATTGGATTTCGTAATTCGCTGTTTAAGCGAAATTTCGTTTGATGAAAAAAATTAAAATAATAAATGTTAATTTTTGGAGGATTGGGGATGGCCGAAACCCTCCCCTCTGCCTTTAAGGGAAATGCAGCCCCTAAGGCTACGCACAACAGCCACCAGGGTTGCTGGGTGCAGCCCTAAGGGCCGCGCGGGGGTTTTCCCCAAATTTATTTCATATGAACTATTTTAAGAAAAATGAAAAATTTTATATTATATAATGAAAAACGTGATTTCCTTTGGTTGATTTAAACTGTAAGTTATAAATATATATAAATGTATTTATATATATATATATATAATTATATATATGTGTGTATATGCAAATATATATATATATATATTTATATATTTATGTAAATAATGTGGAAATAAATGAGTTATAATTAAACATATATATATAAATTTAAATTAAGTAAAGATTGAGGAAAATTTTAGAATATAATTTTATAGTAGAATTGTGAAAGTCAAAAAAATGGATTTAATGAAGTAGTTATTTTCTTGAGTTAATATGCAAATATATTAATTTTAAATGAGTACATATGGATTTAGTATTTCCAAATGGTAGAAGAATATTTCCATTAGTTTTAAATTGTTTTAAATTATTTCTTTCTGTGATTGGGAAAATTGGGAAAAGTTTCTAAAAATCAAGTCTTCCAGACCAACTGTTAAATGGGAATTGTGAATGTTAAGTTGAGTTCTTGTGTAAACTAAGGATGTGTACATGGATTTCTATGGTGGATTGATACCTATTTTATGAATTATGATTTGATGTTCATGTTTGGACTTTTAAAGTGTTTTTGGTTATATGTACACTTTGTTTACCCTAGATAGAAAACCTAGATACCCATGTTATGTTTAGGGGAGTGGCTGTTTGTAAGGGCCGACACACAAAGTGGTGTCAGGGTAACTTACAAATAGTTAACTAAGTCAGTGATAATTAAATGTCATAGTAGATAAATTTAAAATTTTTAACAAGATGTGCATGCCTCTCTTATGACTCTTGAGCTACTACAGTCATGAGTATAAGATGAGAAGGCCTGGAATGGAAAATCGGTGTCTCGTTTTCTTAAGAGACATTCGATTCTGCAACAGTATGCAATAGGGGCCGGGTTTCGTAAGAGGTTACCAGGGTAACCCAAGGATTGGGGGCTGGAACCTAGGAAGAAACACCAGGGTAACCTTTGCATCATTGTGATGACACTCCACCTAGAATAATAGTTAACCCTATGTTTGTGATATAATCAAATGTCCAATCTGGAAGCAATGTAACCATTAGATTGTTTGTACTAGTGTCTAGGGTTAGTAGATTAAGTCTAGGTAACCTTATTACTATCTCCTAGCAAGGGGGGTGGACCTACGGGTACCACATGGTTGGGTGGAACGTGCACCTTACTCCGTTGGGTCCCCAGTTTGATCGTAGCATTGAGAGCTTCATGGATGGAGAGCTCGCACATGGATTTCTTCTATACTTTTATCATTGTATATTGTAAACTTGTATTTGAAAGCATCCCTCAAATGTATAGGAGGTGAACAATGTAATTGTATTTGTAACTATTATTGAACTACCTCATCAAGTTGGATGAGTATTGTAATGTCATATCAATGCAATGTATGGAAAACATGTTTGTACTTTATTATATCTTGAATGGAAAATTTATTATTATGCAATGTTTATTTTATGTTATGATTTAATATGTGCAATGCAAAATACTTAAGTCACTTATGGAAAACTCAAAGTAGTGTAACGTCGTTTAACCTAAGAATGTATGCAATTAATTAACTTATAATTAAACTTAAAAAAAAAAATTATTACACCTTTATAACACATTTGCAACATTCTTAGGTTATTAAGACGGGGCATTACAGATTGGTATCAGAGCCAGGTTACAAACACTGGATGCTCTGGGTAATCTTGAGCCCATTAGGTTGACCTAGTACGTATTGTCGCAACTGATAACCTTGGTTGAATAGTATCTAAGACTCGTAATTGTTATGTGTAGGAACATGCATAGGTGAGGAGGAAGAGGTCATGGTAGAGGTCGAGGTGGAGGCCGTGGGCCAATCTCTCAGGTTACACCCCCTCCTAGTCCTCACCACAGTGACCAAGCATAACAGATGGGTTAGAGAAATGAGGAACAAAATCTTGTACAGTCAGAAGTAGAGGGTTCTCAGATACATCCACTTTTAGAGGAGGTCCTAGCTCGTCTTGGACCTAGACAGGTAGATGAGTAGGAGGTTGTGAGAGAGAGGGATAGATCCCCTAGGAGAGTTGAGGACACAGCACATCAGGATTCTATTATCGCTGGTCACATGAGGGATTTACTGAGAGCACGTCCTCCTACCTTTGATGGTTCAGGAGGAGGATTAGAGGCAGAGACCTAGCTACTAGATTTGGGTAGATGCTTTGCCATGCACCCTTACGGTAGCAATACCCATGCTAGATGCGCTATTATGCACTTGAGAGGATTCGCCTCTACATGGTGGCACCTAGAGGAGCAGAAGCTCCATATAGATATTGGTTCTGTGTCTTGGGAGATGTTTCTTGAGAGGTTCAGAGCACGGTTCCTGTCAGAACACTGGAGACAGCGTAGGGCTGACAAGTTCCATGATCTATGTCAGTTAGCTCTTTCTGTAGAGCAATATGAACGTAGGTTCTACGAACTCAAGCAGTATGCTGGTATTGGCAATGATGAGCCTATGCTAGTACAACATTTTATTAGGGGCTTAAATGCCCGCATCAGTGGTGGTGTCCGAGTCTTTGAGCCAAAGACTATGGAAGTCGCAGTGGAGAAGGCTCGCATAGTTGAGGAGAACCTTATTATGGCTTTAGGTGGGCACACAGGAGTGCAGATTGGGAGTGCCCCTGCAGCAGGTTTTAGTCAACGGGGTGGACAGGCACAGACAGGTGGTTCTTCCAAGAACCAAGAGACACCCACAAAGGGTGGGTAGCAACAAATAACACCTCAAAAGAACAATAACCCTCAACCACAACAACAAAACAGTCCTCAATCAGGAATGGGTCGTAACTGGTGGCACAACAAGCACAATAGGTAGGATCAGCCTGCACAGAGTGCTCAGTCTACTATCAGTAGGGGTAGTTATCAGCAGTCCAATGCACCTTCGGGTGGTAGAGGAATTGGTAGAGGAACAGGCACATGTTGTTATTCATGTGGGTAGCATGGGCACATAGCTAGGTAGTGTCCGATGAGAGGTTCTACTTGTTATGGGTCTCGACCTACAGTTTCAGAGCCTACAGTGGGTGATGTAGGACGAGCACATACAGTATATGTAGTGGTTAATGACCGCCAAGCCGATCACCAGAATACGGTGGTCGAGACTTTAGGTAAGTTAAATGGTGTTAGTGTTTCTATACTTTTTGATTCTGGAGCCACTGACTCCTTTATTTCACCTACCATTGTTGACCGTTGTGGTCTTGTGGTGGTAAAGCAAGGTGGTAAATGGCAAGTTGAATTCACCTCAGGGGTGAAAGTAGTAGTAGATAACTTAGTACAAAATTGTGAACTTAAAATGGGTACGTTAACTACCTTAGTAGATTTATATGTTACACCCTTAGGATCGTATGACATAGTTTTAGGTATGGATTGGCTAGCATCTTATCATGCTGTAATTGACTGTCGACATAAGACAGTTGGTTGCATTAATGATTTAGGTGCGAAAGTGGAAATCGTAGGTATTCAAAGACCTATCTCTTTGCGGATGATATCTGCTATGCAATTAAAGAGATGTCTTCGTCAGGGATGTCAACTGTTTGGAACAACAGTTATTGATTTAGATGAGGGTGAGAGTCGAGAGGTATCTCTTGATGATAATCCCATTCTTAGGGAATTCGCGGATGTGTTTCCCGATGACATTATTGGAATGCCACCGAAGAGGGATATTGACTTTAGAGTTGACCTAGTTCTTGGAGCTGAACCTATATCTAGAGCTCCTTATAGAATGACGACTTAGGAGTTAGAGGAACTTCGTATTTAGTTAGAGGAACAGTTAGAAAATGGATTTATTCGTCCTAGTGTTTCCCCTTGGGGAGCACCTGTCATCTTCGTAAAGAAGAAGGATGGATCTCTTAGGCTGTGCATTGACTATCGTCAATTGAACAAGGTTACGATTAAGAATTGTTATCCTTTGCCTAGAATCGATGATCTTTTTTATCAAATTAAGGGAGCTAATGTGTTCTCCAAAATCGATTTGAAATATGGTTACCATCAATTGCGTATAGCTGAAGTAGACATTCATAAAACTACTTTTTGAACTTGTTATGGGCACTACGAATTCACAGTGGTACCATTTGGGTTAACGAACGCACCATCTGTATTCATGAGTTTAATGAATGGTGTATTTCGTACATACCTTGATTGCTTTGTCCTGGTATTTCTCGATGAAATTTTAGTCTATTTGAGGAACATGAAGGAACATGAAGAACACTTGAGACATGTATTGCAATGTTTAAGGGAAAATCAATTGTATGCAAACCTAAAGAAGTGTGACTTCTTTCAATCTGAAATAAAATACCTTGGACATGTGATATCCGGTAAAGGTATTGCTGTGGATCCTTCAAAGATCCAAGCTATTGTAGATTGGCCCACACCTACTAATGTAGGTGAAGTTCATAGTTTTATGGGTCTTGCTGGTTATTATAGGCTGTTTGTAGAGGGATTTTCTAGGATAGGTCATCCTATTACTTCTCTTCAGAGGAAAGGGAAGAAGTTTGTTTGGACAGAGCAGTGTCAATTAGCTTTTTAGGTTCTTAAAGAAAAGCTAACTAATGCGCCTATACTCATTATTCCTGATCCTACTAAGGATTTTGTAGTTTGTGCGGATGCATCTTTAGAGGGATTGGGAGCAGTGTTGATGCAAGATGGGCGGGTGGTTGCTTATGAGTCTCGCAAACTCAAGGACCACGAATTAAACTATCCTACTCATGACCTAGAACTAGCTGCGGTAGTGCATGCATTAGTTCGTTGGAGGCATTTCTTATTAGGTTATCATTTTGAACTTCATACTGATCACCATAGTTTGCAATATATCTTTACGCAACCTAACTTGAACGCTAGGCAAAGACGGTGGATGGAGTTCTTGTGTGAGTACGATTTTGAAGTAAAATATGTTCAAGGAAAAGAGAATGTAGTGGCTGACGCTCTTAGCCGTCGTAGACATGAGATCTCTGCTACTACTCTTGAAGTTGATTTGAGAGGTCAAATAGTAGCTGCACTTCCTACTAATAGATTATATCAGGAAGCGAAGTCAGAGATTGAATCGGGTAGACCTTTAGAAGGTTGATTTGTAGGGTATGTCCTAGAATCGGATGGTATATTACGACATTTAGGTCGCATTTATGTACCTCATGTAGAGAGTCTTCGTACATTAATAATGATTGAAGCTCATCGAGCTCCGTATTCAGCTCATCCAGGTGTTAAGAAAATGCATGCCGATCTTCAGCAATTGTATTTCTGGCCTGGCATGAAATGTGATATTGCTGACTATGTATCGAGATGTCTTGAATGCCAGTGAGTCAAAGCTGAACATCATCATCCTGCTGGATTATTGCAGCCACATCTCATTCTCGAATGGAAATGGGATATTATATCCATTGATTTTATTGTAGGGTTACCTACGTCATCACGTCGACATGATGCCATTATGGTAACTGTTGACCGTTTGACTAAAGTAGCTCACTTTTCACCCGTTCGTTCATCATATAATGCTTCATCCGTAGCTAGGATATTCATGGAGGACATCGTTAGATTACATGGGATTCCTCATAGGATTATTTCGGATAGAGATCCTGTATTTACTTCAGCCTTATGGACTTTGTTACAACGTGCATTAGGTACGCAGTTGAACTTTAGTTCAACGTATCATCCTCAAACCGATGGTCAAACTGAAAGAGTTAACCAAATATTAGAAGATATGCTTAGGATGTACGTAATGGACCAACAATCACGTTGGGAGGATTATCTGTACTTAGTAGAATTCGCTTACAACAACGGATATCAGAGTTCTATAGGTATGCCACCATTTCAGGCATTATACGGTCGTCCTTGTCGAAATCCACTAAGTTGGGATTGACTTGAGGACAGAGTATTACTTGGGCCTGAGATGCTTCGTGACATGGAGCAACAGGTTGACCGTATTAGAGAGCATTTGATAGCAGCTCAGGATAGGCAAAAGAAGTATGCTGATGCGCATAGGATAGACCGACAGTTCACTGTTGGTGATAGAGTGTTTCTTCAAGTGCGACCGTGAAAGAGTCCAATCTGTTATGGAAGAGGCTCTAAGCTTGCACCTCATTTTGTAGGACCATTCGAGATCTTAGAGAGAATTGGTCCCGTGGTGTATCGACTCGCCTTACCACCCAGTTTGTCTCGTATTCATGATGTTTTTCATGTGTCAGTACTTAGACCATATCATCCCGACATATCTCATGTACTTGATTGGAATGCGTTATAGGTAGAGGACGGGCAGTTGGCTTTGGAGCCCGTGGCCATTCTTCAACACTGGACGCTCAGTCTCAGGGGTCGAGACGTTGATCAGGTGAGGGTCCAATGGGATCCTAGCTATGAGGCTTCAGCTACTTGGGAGGATGCGACACGCATGAGGGAACTTTATCCCTATCTGTTCGCAGGCTTTCAGAAGCAAGCCTGATCCTAGGGGGGGAGGATGTAGTACCCCTCCGTTTATGCTTATGCTTTCTATTGATACTTTTTCATACTGTTAGCCTTATGATGTTTTGTTGGAAATTTTGATCGCTGGTTTTGAGCGATGGTGGATTATTTTGTGACATGATGATACTTTTTTGATGATTATTGATTTCAGATATGATATGATTTAGCGTAGATGATTACTTTATGTTGTTTATTGATATATACATGCTTATGATGGACTAACAATATTTATTGAGTCAGTTTTCTGTGAAGTGTATTGGTGTGGAGAACAGAATCGTATCACTCGCTTGCGAGTGCCCTGCGATATCTGTGATTTTCTCTGCACGGTGTGTCTGTTTAATGCTTAATTATATATATATGTATGCATGTTATTTGCTTGGTTGCAGGATTTGCAGGTACAGGACACCGACTCCACCTGTGTTATCAGGTCTGAGCGTGTCAAGACTCAACGAAAATGTTGAACGGGAGATAGTAGTTAGGTTTATCCTAGTCTAGTCTTTAACCTTGGTCTTAGTACATTGTCAGTTTTCAGTTTTGAGTTATAGGTTGTATTGTATTTTCTGTTGGTCAAATTGTTTTGAAAAGGGAAATATTGGTTAATTTTTAATGTTGGAATATTGTGCTTTAATTATTGTTATTTAATTAATATTTAAATATGATTGAAATTTACTTACTTGATAATTTAATACATTAGTTAGCTTATTTGGTTAAATAGTTGGTCTTAAAAAGATTAAACTATTTTAATTAAATAAATAAATAAATTAAGTTAAATTATTAAGTGTGTAAATTATATTGTATTTAAAAGAATTAGAAAATTAAAAAAATAAAATAAAATAAATTGCATGTGGTTTGAAAATTTGATTTTTAAGATTTAAATTTAAATAAATTAATTAAATTGGCATGCAAAAAGGGAATTGGTAAAAATTGCCGAGAAGTGGAGAAGATATTTCTCATAACCACTTCTCAACAAGTGTGCCAGTGCTTTTGATGAGGTTGTTGAAAATTTTGTTACGGGAGGTTATTGTGGATCTCGGGAAAATCACAGAGGTTGTTGAAAATTTTTCACGGGGAAATTAACGGAACTCTGGCAAAAATTCTTTTACTGTGCAAAATCTAAATTTCTTTGAAATTGTTACCTCTCTGGTTGTATATTTGTGGAAGATCCCTTGGTGGGAGGTTCTTTTGTGTTGGTTGGTAAAGCTTTTTGGGATTTGTGCGTTACTGGAAAAAAGGGGTTTCATCTACAGACAATCTTCTATTTACAGGTATTCTTCTTTTAAAATTTGATTTCTTTTTTGAAAAGAATCTTGAGAAAATAATAGTTAGTTTTTCTTGTGTTTAATTTCTCTGGAATATTTATAAAAAAATTACAGTAGGAAAGATCTATGAAATTTATTATTAAAGAGAAAAGAAAGAAAATTTTCTGCTGTTTGATCTTTAATCTCTGTGAAAACGTTTTTAAAAATATATGTATATTTCATTCAAATGAGAATCAGCTGTATATTGATTGAAAATATTCTTCAGGAATAATTTGTTAAATAGTTTAATTCCTTAGTTTTATTATAAGAAAATGTTGAGGAAAACAAAAAAAAAAAATAGTTAAACAACAGTAAATTTCCAGAATTACTGTAGGAAAACCTCTCTGGAATGTATTCATTAGAACACAGTATTTTCTTTCTACTGTAAATTTCGTATATATGTTGGATTTTTTTTTAAAATGAAAGAAATTTAAATTATTTATTTTTACTATTGTCGTACTAGCGAATTTAGACAAATTTTAATCAAATCCGAAATCCGTTTTATTGGATTTCATAATTCGCTGTTTAAGCGAAATTTCGTTTGATGAAAAATAAATAAATAATAAATGTTAATTTTTGGAGGATTGGGGAGGGCCGAAACCCTCCCCTTTGCCTTTAAGGGAAACACAGCCCCTAAGGCTGTGCACAGCAGCCACCAAGGCTGCTGGGCGCAGCCCTAAGGGCCGCGCGGGGGTTTTTCCCCAAATTTATTTCATATGAACTATTTTAAGAAAAATGAAAATTTTATATTATATAATGAAAAACGTGATTTCTTTTGGTTGATTTAAACTATAAGTTATAAATATATATATATATATATATATATATAATTATATATATGTGTGTATATGCAAATATATATATATATATATATATATATATATATATATATATATATATATATATATATATATATATATATATATATATATTTATGTAAATAATGTGGAAATAAATGAGTTATAATTAAACATATATATATATATATATATTTAAATTAAATAAAGATTGAGGAAAATTTAGAATATAATTTTATAGTAGAATTGTGAAAGTCAGAAAAATGGATTTAATGAAGTAGTTATTTTCTTGAGTTAATATGCAAATATATTGATTTTAAATGAGTACATATGGATTTAGTATTTCCAAATGGTAGAAGAATATTTCCATTAGTTTTAAATTGTTTTAAATTATTTCTTTCTGTGATTGGGAAAATTGGGAAAAGTTTCTAAAAATCAAGTCTTCCAGACCAACTGTTAAATGGGGATTGTGAATGTTAAGTTGAGTTCTTGTGTAAACTAAGGATGTGTACATGGATTTCTATGGTGGATTGATACCTGTTTTATGAATTATGATTTGATGTTCATGTTTGGACTTTTAAAGTGTTTTTGGTTATATGTACACTTTTTTTACCCTAGATAGAAAACCTAGATACCCATGTTATGTTTAGGGGAGTGGCTATTTGTAAGGGCCGACACACAAAGTGGTGTCAGGGTAACTTACAAATAGTTAACTAAGTCAGTGATAATTAAATTTCATAGTAGATAAATTTAAAATTTTTAACAAGATGTGCATGCCTCTCTTATGACTCTTGAGCTACTACAGTCATGAGTATAAGATGAGAAGGCCTAGAATGGCAAATCGGTGTCTCGTTTTCTTAAGAGACATTCGATTCCGCAACAGTATGCAATAGGGGCTAGGTTTCGTAAGAGGTTACCAGGGTAACCCAAGGATTGGGGGCTGGAACCTAGGAAGAAACACCAGGGTAACCTTTGCATCGTTGTGATGACACTCCACCTAGAATAATAGTTAACCCTATGTTTGTGATATAATCAAATGTCCAATCTGGAAGCAATGTAACCATTAGATTGTTTGTACTAGTGTCTAGGGTTAGTAGATTAAGTCTAGGTAACCTTATTACTATCTCCTAGCATGGGGGGTGGACCTACGTGTACCACATGGTTGGGTGGAACGTGCACCTTACTCCGTTGGGTCCCCAGTTTGATCGTAGCATTGAGAGCTTCATGGATGGAGAGCTCGCACATGGATTTCTTCTATACTTTTATCATTGTATATTGTAAACTTGTATTTGAAAGCATCCCTCAAATATATAGGAGGTGAACAATGTAATTGTATTTGTAACTATTATTGAACTACCTCATCAAGTTGGATGAGTATTGTAATGTCATATCAATGCAATGTATGGAAAACATGTTTGTACTTTATTATATCTTGAATGGAAAATTTATTATTATGCAATGTTTATTTTATGTTATGATTTAATATGTGCAATGCGAAATACTTAAGTTGCTTATGGAAAACTCAAAGTAGTGTAACGTCGTTTAACCTAAGAATGTATGCAATTAATTAACTTATAATTAAACTTAAAAAAAAAAATTATTACACCTTTATAACACATTTGCAACATTCTTAGGTTATTAAGACGAGGCATTACATGATGAGAGAGTAGAGATCTATGATTGGTGGACTACTATACCTAATTGCTAATAGACCAGATATCATGCATGCAGTTTGTCTTTTGGCTAGATTTCAAGATCCTAGAGAGTCACATGTTGCATCAGTGAAGAGGATATTCAGATATTTGAAAGGAACTCCAAATCATGGCTTGTGGTATCCAAAGGATACTAGTTTCATATTGAGTGCTTATACAAATTTAGATTGGGCTAGTTGTGATGATGATAGGAAAAGTACAAGTGGTGGTGCAATATTTCTTGGATGCAAAATAGTATCATGGCTAAGCAAAAAACAAGATTCAATTCCTTTATCTACTGTAGAGATTGAGTACATTGCAACAACATCTTGCTACACACAAGTTTTGTGGATGCGACAAACGTTGAAGGATACCAAAGTGGTGTATGATGGATGAGATTATTCTATCTTTTGTGATAATACAATTTCAATCAATATTTTAAAGAATCCAATGATGCATTCAAGGAAAAACCATATTTGAATTAGATATCTCTTTCTGAGTGAGAATGTTATGGAGAATGAAGTGAATCTTGAGTATGTACCTACAATGGATCAAATTATTGATATATTCAAGCTAAGGCTCTTCCTAAGGATAATTTTGAGTATCTCTAGGAGAAGTTTGGGGTTATTGTCCCTCCTTTTAACTAGATGCATATGGATGCATTAGTCCAATGGATCTCAAAATTTATTCTTTGTCTGAATTGATAATTGCAGACAACCTCCTAGCGGGAGTGGGTATTTACATTGTTGAAGTATGGAATGTGTGTTGTCATTATACAAAGGTTGGTGATTTGGTACAAGTTGATGTCTACTCCTAAGGGGGAATATTTAGAGTAGTAAAGGAAAGAAAGTTGTAGAATAGTGGCGAGCAATTCTTCTAAGGGGGAGAAATAAAAAGTATGTTGGTTCAATGTCAAATGGGAAGAACAATGCAAAAAAATTATCCCTTAACATTGATGTAAAAGAGGGAGAAATAATCCTGTGAAAAATCCTATCCATAAAGGGGGAGAAAGTAATATGCAAAAATAAACAAATTGTAAAGGGGAGAGCAAGCGAGAAAGAACACATGTGAAGAAGATATGTGTATGTTATTAAGAGATGGTGTGTCTTTGATGGTTTTTCACATATTATGTTGCCATTTGTAGAGAAGGGGAATTGGATACTCATGAGTCTCTTTATTCTCAAGAGATTCCCAAGGGACAAACTGCCCTAATCTACCTCAAGGAACAATGTGAGAGTTCTAGAATCAGAAAGAGTAGGTCACAAAGGTTTTCTAGACAAAATGACGAGTTCTCAACTAAAGGATGAGAACATGGTGTGTTGGCATCCCAGAGGCACGCTAACATCTCATACGGACCAGAAAGAAAGAATGTCCTAGAAAACAACTTAGTGACTACTCATAATCTAATTACAAATAACTTTCAGAATGTGAGAAAGTAATAGAAAGTAATAAGATTGAAATAAAGTGAAGTATAAATGATAAAGTAAGAGAATAAAAGATAGAAAATTCTCACAATAATTCAAGTAATGAAGCCTCCAACAAATGAATGTCTTCAATGCTTGCATGCGTAAAATTTGGAGAAAATTTTGGGGCTATATAGAGGTTTCCCTCAACCAAACCCCGATTTTGGTGTTCCGACCTCCACAGACAACCAGATAGATAGAGAAAGATGATAGATAGAAATGAAATAAATGCATGAGTGATAAAATATGTCCCCGCTCGAGGAGGAGAACTCGTATCACAAAATATAGGTGACAAAAGCAATCCTTGCTCGAGGAGGAGAACTTGTATCACAAAATGTAGATGCAATAGACAAAGGATGTATGAAATCTTAAGATGCTTGCAAGCATAAGATAAGGGAGATATCAGTTGCAAGGTTTAAGGAAGCCAAAGAGAGAGAGCAATAGCTGCAAGAACCAAGAGACTTACAAAGAGCGTTGTAAGAGCTTGAGAGTGCTACTATAGCAAGATAACAAGAGGAGTATGGGAAAATGTCTAAGATAGAAGGCAAGGAGGAGAAGAAGGCCAAATGAGTTGAAAAGGTTGTTTTTAAGGAATGAAAAGAAGCTTCTTGAGCAGTTACAAGGCATCTTGGGCTATTACCATAAAAAAACTTATGATATTGCTATCAGGATTCAACCGTGTAGTTTCGAGTCAAACTCATTGACCCATGTTTCATGAGTAGTGGTTCAACAAGAACCCATCTCTCATGATATCGAATGGTCCACTTAGCACTCATTGCATCT
>VDFB02353285.1:0-12783 GCA_007258455.2 Sequoia sempervirens
AGCCTATCATATGGTAAAAGAAAATGCAGATTATGACTTATGTGAGCTACTTAGAGGTCAGCTGATGGAGAATCTGAGCAAAATTAAGGACAAAAAGAACTATTTTAAATATGGTAATATGCTATTGTGCTTGTTCTTCTATTTTATGAGTGAGGTTTCAAGTGTTGGAAAAGTTCATTGGAAAAATAATCAGTCTGTAGCTATGCAAATAAGAGATACATTGTTTGGAAGTGGTGATCGTTACACCAAAAATACTGCCCTTTGGGGTACTTAAAAAGTTTTTAGAATATGATGCATGCCAGAGAAAGAATACCTACCTCAATTGTAGAAAAGTACAAAGATACAATCTGTTTTATGGTAGACATTGATCAATGCCATATGGAAACCGGTGATCCCAGAATGATATGGATTATGCCTATGGGATATGAAGTAGAGGAGAACATTTTGAAGATGTATGCAGAACACTTGTTGATCATGCCTCTAGATCTGAGAGAAGAAAGGTTTGAAACCTATGTAGAAAAGAGCATGCAAGTCCATGATCAATTGTAGAAGCCTAAGATAGTTAGAAGAGTGAGGAAAGAAGTAGAAGTGTTTGCAGAAAGCATGGGATTACCTATAGAAG
The DNA here is from genome assembly GCA_007258455.2 of Sequoia sempervirens. Lineage (NCBI taxonomy): Eukaryota > Viridiplantae > Streptophyta > Pinopsida > Cupressales > Cupressaceae > Sequoia > Sequoia sempervirens. The sequence continues at coordinate 623 of VDFB02353285.1, forward strand.
CATTGAGAGAAGCAAGAAGGAAGAGAGATGAGGTTGAAGCAAGAAAAGAGTCAACAAAAACCAAATCTGCTAGTCCAGGAGTATCCTCTATCCACACTAGATCTACCAAGAGTTCCCCATACTTGTCCACCCCTACAGTCAAGCTAGCTCAAGACAAGGCTTTCGGTAAAAGGAAGAAAAACAAGAGCACAAGAACCTATGAAGTTGTTTCAGAAGATGAGGAGATTGAGTCATATGAAGTTGTGAAAGAAATGAAGGCTACCAGAACTCAAGCTGCAAAGATAACTAAGAGAAAATCTTCTAGTGAAGAAGAAAAGGAAAAGAAGGAAAAAAATGTCAAACCTGGTATGTCAATTGAGGAAGTTGAGAATGTTGTTGTTAAGGATGGAAACCTCAAGCCCCTCTGCGAATGGTATGGAATGTTTGATAAATCTACCTAAAGAATTCTTGAAGAAGCCACAATTAAACATATGAATATTTTCAATAAAGCTCTTATTGAAATATCTAGTTTTCTGGAGAGTTTGTATGAAGTTTTGGAGTCGAGAAGATTAAGTGCCAGAATAGAAGAAGAGAATATGAGAAAAATAATTCTTGCAGATCTATGTCTAGAAATGTCAATTGAGGAGATGAATTCACTCATGGAAAATGCCAAGAAGGGTTTTAAAAGAAAAACAAGGGTGAATAAAATTATTATCGATGAAACTGATGTTGTTGTTAGTGAAACCAAGAAATTTTTTGAAGCGTTTCTGTCAAAGAATGAGATTAATGTTGAAGAAGTGAATACTGAAAATGTTCCAGAAAATGAAGAGTTGAATGAAGATGTTGAGGATAATAAGATTCCTCCTTATGTGGAAAATACAGAAATACCTATGGAAATTGAAGTTCCTAAGGTGGTATTAGCTAAGGAGAAGGAGGTACAAAATGAAGAAGTTGAAGTGCCTAAAGGTAATTTGGAAACAACCTCTGAAGAACCCAAGGTTGAAGAAGAAAAATTTCAAGTCAAGGAAATCAAAGTGGAGGCAAGAGACATTGTCGAGGTAGTGAAGAAATCTCTAATGGAACAATAGGAAGAATTTGATCCCGAATTGGCTTAGAAAGGCTCAATTAATCTATCCTCTTTTTCCCCAATTTAGATGATGAAGGTCATATCAATTGCACAAGCTAAGGCCAGTGAGAAGATTCTAAAATATCACATAGAGGATAGTGAATTACTAATTATTGCATCTAAAGTTCTAGAGAAATTAATGCCTACTCATGTCAAGGATCCATCTAGTTCCTCTTCCGGTGAGCTAAAGAAGCTCATAAATTCTTTAAGTACTCACTTTGAATCTTTTGAAAAACCAACTATGATTAAAGTGCAGATGGAGTTTAAGGAAAAGAGATTTGGTGGATTGAAAGAACTGATTGCAAAAGATAAAACTTTGTTAGCCATCTGTATGAGAAATATTCAAGATGCTCTATTTGAAGGTGGGAAAGTGTATGTCATGTTTGATTTTTTCAAAATTCACTGATGCCAATGAGAAGAAAGTGAAGGATCTTGAAAAATAGTTGGCTACCATTTCTAATGCTTTTGATTCATTAGTTGGTAATGTTGGTGAGTAAGAAGGTCAAGTAATATCTTTGGTTGACAAAATAAGGAGTTTGAAGCATGAAAATGAAAGGATTGTAGGAAAAGCAAGTGAGCTTAGAGGACTAATTGTTTCGAAGATTGAAATAATGGTAAATGCATTAAAAGAGGCCAAAGATGTTATGGCAACTCATGACCCAGTAAATCTTGAAACTGCAGAAGCTCAATCTTATTTAGTTTGTGGTCACATAACAATTCTGGAGAGTTTCAAAAGGGTTTGGGACACAAATTTGAGCGTGTTGAAGAGAGATTTTGTAGATATTTTCCAATTTATGTAACTTACTAGATCATGCTTGTACAGTTTTGAAATTTTGTTATCTTTTTGGTTCCCCAATTTTTGCCATTGATGTCAAAGGGGGAGAGTTGTACAGTGAAAAATGTGTAATCATCTTAGGGGGAGTTGCGTTTCTGAGCTGAGGTTGAAGTTTCCTTTTGGAGTTCTGATCTGACACTTAGTCATTTTTCACTAAGTCTTGCCATCAATGCCAAAGGGGGAGATTGTTGGCAAGAGACACTGCAAATATTTTTAGACGGTTTCATTGATGGAAACCTTAGTCCGTGATTGGATCCACACGTCATCATTTTCTCCTACTAGCAAATAGATTGAGGACAGTCAGGAAGAATAGAGCATCCAACAGTTTTGTGTCTTCGATTCTCATGCACATTTTCGGTTATTATTTCAAGTTGTGGATCTTATGGAAGGTTAATTAATGTATTTCTTATGTTATCCAGAAATCGCAGTGCCTTGTACCAAGTTATGTGTAAGTCTGGGTATCTGGTTGGATATATTTTTTGTTCATCTGTGTTTTGTGGCCAACTCAATTGGTATATCGTGTTGCAGATATTCAAGGAATGTTTATTTGAATGTTTTTGTGTTTGAACATTTTTTTTTGGGTCCAAGCTAAGTTGTGGATGACCTTTGTGGATGCACATTAAATATTAATTATGGTTTAAGCCGATAGTTGTGAATATTTCTATTGAAGTGGAAGCTTATTTAGCGACTAAATTCTTAATTCTGAGATATATATAAATGATCAATTATATCATTTTTATTATTGTGTCACCGAGTGTGTTGATATGTGTTGCGATTGTTAGAAGGGAGATTGAGCGATTATGCATAGTTTTACTTGTGCATTAAAGATTTTGTAGTGCAAGTTTGTGCAGAGCAGAGCATAATTGCAGAATCAGTCAAAAGGATAGAAGATCGACTGCTGAGCTTAATCAGAACTATAATCAAGCATATGTAGATGATATTCTCTCAGTTCATTCTCTTGGATCTAATCTAAATCATTTTAAGGAAATGAGCCTTTCTATTTTGAGCAGTGAGCTCACAAGTGTGCTGAATGCAAAGTGCATTCCTTTTGTAATATTTATTTTGAGTATACTTAGATTATATTGTGGATTGGCCCATCCCACCATGGTTTCCCTTAACAAAGCGGGGTTTCAGTAAAATCGCGTGATGTTATGAGTGTTGTAGTTTATTTATTTTGTTATGCATATATCTTTTGGTTGAATGCTTAAATTGGGTTAATGATCAAAATAACAAAGTTATTTTTTGCATAACACTGATTCACCCCCCTCTTAGTGTTGCTTGTTTCCAGCGAGGTGTACCAAACATAAAACACCAAAAACCACGAGTCCAAGTACAAATGTGAGGCATGGACCATCTCGCCAAACAGCCATAACAAGAGGCAAAACAATGAAACAAGGTAACACCCACAAGAGTCGAAACCAACAATTCAATCAACGACTCATAAAGATCAAACATGGAAATCCACATAAAACATTTTTCACATTGCCTCTGGAAGTCTATACAACAACTACCCATAAGTTCCCAATGGTGATTAATTCAACGCTAAGGGTTCCCTCATGCCTAAACAAAAAATATCCCCTAGTGGAAATATAATAAAGGGAAAAGAAAACCACCAATATAGAGACATAACAAAATTTCGTCTCTTACACACATTCCAAGTGACAATTCTAAAGAACATAACCCACAATTGTTACATTTAATTACACATCCACTTAACATTATTTAATCCACTAAAAAGTTTATACAATTCTTGATACATATCAAAATATGCTTACAAACAGATTGCTATTGCTCATAATTCCATAATTTAATCATTCTAATACTAATAAATTTCTTTTCCAAAATAATCATAAATTAATTAATTAAATAAAACTTTACCGTTCTAGAAAGTCCTAATCTATTTATAATAAAATGACCCATTTAAATCTTTTTACTCAACTTCATAGTTTCATCAACGTCAATATCTCTTTTCCAGAATTATCCACTTCTAATAACGATTACACATACAAATATAAACATATACTTAAAATATAAATATATAAATACATACAAATAAATATAATTATATTTATTTTATAATTTTGTAGAAGAGGATTTAAAAGTAATAATATGTTGTTTGTTAGGCAGCCAACCAAACATATTGCAAATAGGAAAATATAATCTAACGCATATATATACAAAAATATTTATATAAAATTATAAACCTATATCAAATTTCATAAAATCATTAGAAAGATACCATTCTCTTTTATTTCACTTATACATTTAAAAGTTAAAATTTCAAGAAATACATTAAAGTCAGCATGTTACATTTTATTATTGCACTCATTTGTGGAAACATTAAAAATAATAAAAGTAACTATTTAAACTTATTTTATAACTATCTAAATACATAATTTACCCCGGATAAGTCAGTTAACATTTACACCCATATATATTTTCATATCTATATAAATTAAAGGTATATGCAAAATTTATTAATTTACACACGGTTGTTAACAACAACATTTACAATGAAAATAATCTGCATGTATATATATATTATATATCTTATAAATTAAAGAAAAGCAAAACAGTTAAGGTAATAACCTAGCCGCTATTACAGTAAGTAAACACAATTAAAAAGAAACAACAATAGCATAACATCTATTATATACAAGTTTACATTTTAATACAAAGATAATCAAACCCATATCCAACTCAATTAATCCCAACATTGAATTCAATTCAAGGTAAAGGCTCGGCATGCAATAGTTATTTAAAGAAACCCCTTCAAAATTTATATATATATATATATTTCAAAGTAAGAGAAGAACTCGAATGTGGTATATGGTAAAAGAAAACTAAACCCCAATTTATTTATTTTTAATTAATTATTAACATAAATATTTTCTAGATTACTTATCTTTTGTCAAACATAATTAATATTTACCTTTCAATTTAAAATTTAATTTCTTTACCTTATTAACTATTTTTATATAAAAAATATCTATGATAATATATTTATTTAAATTACTCACATAAATTTTAAATATTAAAAATAAGGGGAAACTATCTGTACCTAAATGTTTTGAAACTATAAATATTCACCGAAAAGAAATTTAATCTTTTGAAAAGAAAATTCATCTAAAAAAAAGAAATAAGGTATTAACTAACCTTCTTTCTTTATTAGAATTGACATGTACTTTTACCTCCCTTTTTTTATAGGAAAGATTCCATGAGACGTTATTTATCCCTAAGTGTTTTTAGGCTTTTAAGGAAGAACAAGCAATTTATTAGCCTAAAGTTTATGATTTGAGCTTCATTTCCCAAATCTCTAAATAGATATGAACATATGAACGAAGAAAATCCTACCAACAGGCCTAATATTAAGAGGAGAGGTAAACAAATAAAAAGTGAAGGGCAAATAAAAATCCTACCAACAGGCCTAATATTAAGGAGAGGTAAACAAATTAAAAGTGAAGGGAAAATAAGTAATTTATTTGTTATCCTTTGATAAATTTGATTTTGTTTCTAAAGTAAATTATAGAAGAGTTAGCTACTTGCTTCCCTGTAAAATGAATTCTTTAAGTTACCCAGGTAAGCTTTAATACTGATATCTTTAAGTTACCCAGGTAAACTTTAATACTAATATTTGATGTGAAACTTATTTTACCCAATGCTGAGGCTTACAGAACTATTAGTAAATGGTAATAATATGCTAAAATATGAGTTCTTTGAATATGATTGGTATATAAATTTATGATAATAAATCAAAGAGCAAAAAGGGACAAAAACATCTTGGTTCCAAATTCAAAATATATTATCTCAATTGATTCACAGCCAACAACACAAATAAAATAGAAATGTGAGTATCTCCATTTACTAGGTAACAAAGGAAATACAATAAAATGAAGATGCCCTTAGGTAAAAATACACAATACAAGAACAAGTAAAGAAATGAGGTAAATTTGCATATCAATTGTTTTATTACCATATTCCTTCTCATAATAAACATAAATGAAGTAAAATGTACATCATAGTAGAAGCATAAATAGTAAAATGTAAAATGTACTTACTATATATTAGTGATAGTTTTCTAAAGTTCACAAAGGAGGATTTTTTTTTTACGCCCTTGCCACATTCTAGCTTCTTCTCAACCTTTCACTTCTTATTTCACGAATGTTCGTTCTTCACAAAATTCCCAAATAAATTTAAGGAAAACTCTTATTTATTTTTTTAAACCAAGAAGGCCAGGGAGGCTATTTTCCAAAACATTTTCCGAGAGTGCACTGGCGTCTCTCATATCTTCATTTTTCCACTTGTAGGTTAATCCTTGCATTTTAGTGAAATTAGAAACCTAACTCTCCCAATGTTTGATTAAAATACTATTTTTATTTTATTTTATTTTTTTAACTGTTAGTTATTATTTTATCTCTATAAATCATATTACTTAAATTTAATAATTCATAGCTGTTACGAGAATCTTTTTAATTATTTTTTTGAAATTTGTCATTATCCAAATTATAATATCCATTATGATATTTTATGCACTACCTCATTATCCAAATATTTTAAATTTAAAAATGAACTTTATTAATAAGCAAATTATTAATCCATTATATTAAATTTAAAATAATCATTATTTATAATTGCAAATTTATGTTTTATTTACATTTTTGTCTTTTAATAAAGGAATAATATAAGCTATTAAATCATTATCCCCTTCAAACTAATTTAATAATTTAATTAACGACATTCGTTCAATAATCTAACTATTTAATAATAAAACATTTATTCTTGACATAGCAATTTAATTTAATTAACTAATTGAACAAGGCCACTTAAAATGTTAAGTTTACCAAATAATCCAGTGGCACAATAATCAACGAAATCACAAATAAACACTTACACAAAAGTCTAGAAAGACCGATTTAGAGGGGCACTACATGGATGGTGATTGGAGATTTCAAGACCCCTCTTTAATCTTTAGAAAAGTTGGGTGGTACTATGGATTATTCTAATAGTATGGTAGATTTTTCCAAATTCCTAAGTGATGCTTGTATGATGGATATTGATCTTAATTGCCAACTTTTCACTTGGTCCAATAGGCATATGGGTTAACATCTTATTCAAGTTAGGATTGATAGATTTCTAATTTCCTCCAATTGGGATATCATTGGAGACACCAAAATTTTACTCTCCTTAGAATTGGCTTAGACCATAACCCCCTATTGCTCAACTTAGTTGATAGGATTGATAAAGGCTTGTCATGCCCAAAAATTTTATCAAGAAAACCTACAATTTTTTTTTGAATCCATTAATTAAGCTAATTAACACTCTAAGTGTTTGAGGTGTAATAGTAAACATGATGTGAGTTGAGCACCCTTGAGGATACACTTTTTAACTCAGATGCAAAAGTTATATATACAAAATTTGTATGCAAATCACTACTAGGGTTCACCTGACACACACTCCCTTAGACCCTCCTTGGGTTGTCTAGGTAACATGAGTCATGGATTGAATAGGGAAAGTCTTGTAAGACCAAGGTTTATGATTGAGGGTTAACCAACTATAGTTCAACCACACATTAGGTTCAATCGAGTTTAATGAAGATTAAACAATCGTTGAGTCCTAAGGGGAACATAGACCCTAAAGTAGATTTTGTTCTAGTTGCTTAATTTAATCATAACGTGGTTGCATATTCACAAGTTTCATTTTGAAGGGATCAAATATTAGTATATATTGGATACCTTATTAATTTAAATGTACCACTAGATTAAAATTTACCTACTTAAGGTAAGATAACAATTGAATCCATATTATGCAAGGGAGTAATGATTCCTTCATACTAAAAAAATCATTAACTAATTTTAATACACCTTAGGTTAGGTTAAATTTGACAAGGATTAGAGGCACCTCTAAATCTCATGGTAAAATTTATTTGATTTATCTCACTCAAGTTAATCTAATTCATTTATTGAATAGTTAATTATTCATTCATCCCATTACTCAGGATATGACGATGTCTTCAAATTACCCAAGCTAAATAAATTATGTTTAACAATACTTTAAATTTATAACCTTGTAGTAGGGAGGCACAAATTTGCACATGAATAATATTTAAGAATTAAATATCTTCCTTTGTTAATTACTAAAAACCCTAAGGTTTCCATTTTGTTGGGATGGTTTAATAGAGATTTGATACCCTTTAAATTCATCAATGCTTAATTTCTTAATTTTGACATTCCTCTTGGTCCATGTAATTAACATCATTTAGTTAGGATTAGTCATCTCAAATCCGAGGAAGGACAACACTTTGATCACCCACGACCTCTTCGATTTAAAGGAGATAATGATTTATTATATAATATCTTGTTTGATAATGTGGTAGGGCCTCTTTACAATTTTACCAGGTTAATTATAAAATATTCACTTTAATTACATGATATTATAAATGGTTTATATTGGATTCATTCATAGGTAAGCGTCCCACATAACCTTATTAAATAATTAATTTATTTATCAATATATTTATATTAAATGGGGCTAGTTCACACTAGATTTATTTGAGAGAATTTATCTCATTCATATTTATTCATCCATTTGATTTTACACATGATTTAGAATAGTGAATTCCTTTAGTTATAGTCAAATTTGAACAGTTTAAGTTATTTCATGGAGTCTCACTTAAATAAGTTTTATATTATAAAGTTACTTTTATGAATTATTATCACTATTTTTTCCAAAGGTGGCTTTAAGTAACAACTTGAGTGAGGGTACCTAGTTACATAGGCCCCCACCATGAGTCTAATAAGAATTAAATACGTTTAATTAAAGCAATCATTAATTAGAGCTAGTTGAATGTGCACTCAATCACAACCATTGGATGAGATTCAAATTTGGCCATTGGATCCTAGGACAACTAAAGTAACCTTAGTTTCATAAGGATGTTCTTTTTAACTTGTTTCCTCTCATTTTACTCTCCATTTGTGTTTGCAGGTTTGCAGGTTTGAAGAGAAAAGTTGAATGATCACTCAAGGATTTTAAAAGCTATTTTATCTTCCTCTTCCCTCCTATATTCCTCCCTTTTATTTTTAGGTTCAAAATGTATTATTTTATTAAATTGATACAACTTTATATTTTCCATTCTCGATCTTACAGTCTCATCCTTTGTATCTACAAATCTGTTTGTTTGATTTAATTGTTTAAAACCCACTCTCTTAATATCTATGAGACAAGGATTGTTAGTGTGGATCGATTACTTAATCCATGATGAATTGAAGCATAATCTACCCAAATAAACCTGCACCTACCAAACAAGATCATTCAAATTGAAAAGATTAAACTAAGCATTTATACAAACTATAAAACAGTTAAATTCCTACTCTAACTCATTTGAAACTTATCATGTTTTGGAATTAGTGTCGTGTTGATGTGAAACGATGACCCTTTCCCAATCATGTGATTAGTAAGTCTGTTGCAATTGATTCTACGGAAGAGAATCAATGAAACCATTGTGATAAATGGATGAAAACCTAGTTTATGCTAAAAATGAACATGATGCAAGCTAAATTAACATGATTTTATGCTACAAATGATCTAATTATGCAATTGCTAAGCTAATCTAAGCTAATTATAAGCTAAAATATGAAAACCCTAATTCATATACAAACTAAGATGGATGCATGGAAGCCATTAATGGATGCTTTAAGCTATTATGCAATTAGAATGAACTAAAACAAGCTAAAAGTGAGTAAATTATGAGTGTGGATGTAAGTGAGTTCAACAACATAAGTTTGCAATTGAAAGATGGATCCATTTGTCTCCAAATAGTGACCTATTTATAGGAAAGCAAATGATAAATGGAGGGTTGAGATTGAAGAGATTAATCAACGATCAAAGATGAAGGAGATGAGAAGCATGAATCATGGATTCTCATCAACAAATGAGAATGCATGATGGGATTTAATCAAGGGTTCACACTTGCCTTAAACAAACACACTTTTGACCTGCTCACACAAGTCAAAGGTGACTTGTTCAAAAGGTTAAAGGTTAAAAATTGCTTAAGAAGCCAAGTGAAAATATCCCTTTTCCAAATGATGTAGGAATAAGAATATTCATTTGGGTGAGGAAAAAGGCATTTTGCAAATCAAAAGAAAAATTTAATTGTGCAAAAAAGGGAGATAAGGGATATTCCCTTTTTAGAAGAAAATTAGTTTAATTGCTAATTAAACAAGGTTTAATCATGCAATTAGGGGATTTGGAGGAATAAAGTTATATTTATTAAATAATTTAATAAATGGGGAGGAAAGAGAGATGAAATGATTTTTAATTAAATAACTTAGGGTTATTTAATTAAATAAGAGGGCTTAGGGAATTAAATTAAATGTTTTAATTTATTCAATTTTATGAGGTGAAATGTTAGTGTGAAAGGGGGTGAATTAACCCAATTTGATGAATTAGGTTAATAGATGCAAATGATGCAATTAATTAAATAGCTAGGCTAATTCAATTAATTAAGCGAAAAGAGGATGGATTTAAAGAGGAAATGATGTTAGTTAGCCAATGTGATCCATCAAGACATTTTTAAGTGTCTACATTTTGCCCCTCTTTGAAGCAATGTACTCGTTGAATTGGTTCAAAGACTAATGCTGATTTCGATGTTGATTTTGATGCTGATGACAATGCAAAAATGAATATCGATGATATGTTTGAGATGTTGATAGCCAAGCTAAAGTTGATTGATCTGATTGATTGATTGATAACATTGTTGAGGATTCACAACAATGCAAGGATTGTGTTGAATAACATGAGGATTCATTGGGAAAGATATATCTCCACGATGGTTGATTTGATAGATTGATCAAGATTTGCTAGCAAGGCTAGGAACAAAGTCCGTTAGATGATTTGATATCGATATGATTGAAAGATGGTTGGTTTCCCCCTCGAGATATCGATCGAAGAATAAAGTGTTTTGATCGGGCTCATGATAGGTGAAAATCAGACTTATGCTTGAGATTTCAGGTTGCTTTTGAATCAAAGAGCTACAAATTTTCAGATTGTTGAGCTAAAGATGATATAGATGCCCCACTATGCCCCAGCGGAAGAGGGATTGCTGGCGTGCTAGCTCAGATATTGATGTAGATAGATTTCAGGATGTATAGACATTCATTGGCTATGGGTAGCCTCATGTATATTTTGATATATCACACAAATTTGATGCTTGAATAGAAATGTAAAGATAGAAGAAGAAGAATAAGAAGATAAGATGGATGGGTTGACCATTTATTTTGAGATTGATTAAAAAAGATCCAACAAGTCTATGATCCATCGAGACTTTATTAGAGATGACAAGACAATACAAAATGAGGATGAAATGCAGGATGATGAATTGCTCACACTTCAAGATTGGGATTTTTCATCATTCCTTATTGTTTTATATAAAACATAGACATGATGCATCAAGGTGTCAATAACCAGGACGACATTGTATCTAGTGTAATGGAATTTGACTTGGCAAACATATAGGATAGTTCTTGCTCACATCTTGACATACGAAAACCTCCTTGGAATGCAAGTTAGAAGCTTAGAATATATTGGACCAAAGCATACACAATAGTCAACAACGTACTCCAAACAACCTTCCTACACACAACTAAGCAAGTATGTGCCAAGATTATTTTACAAGAGTACCCACAAGCACAACAAATGAAAGATAATGATCGATGCCCCATTCCTTTCTCTCTAAATCGTTTTGATAGACATCATCAAGAGGTCCTTGGAATGGGCCATTAAGATAAATCACAAGAAAAGATCAAAGACAAACAATCAGTGTTATCTATATCTCTTGCATGTTTAAGTTTAGCTACGGTGATGTCTGATACTGATGTCCATCATAGGAAGGATATATCCTAGGACATGTTGATTAGAGGTTGTTTGATGTTAGGATGATGATGAGCTTTATGATAAGTCGTTGATACAAACTTCACTGACACATTTATCTATGATCTAGACTTTAAATTTTGACACTTAGGTTTGCACTTTACAACTTGCTATGTTTGTTTCCTATTTGTTTTGCCAAAGGTTGAAGGTGACAATCGATTTATTATGGGTGAAAGTTTATTGCAGGTGAAAGTGAGATGGGGTGGATGGTTTTTTTGGATTTTCTAGAATATTTCAATGTTTTTGGTATTTTGAAAAAGTTGAGGCTTTTTTTGGTCTTGTTTTGAATGTCTATAT